>JAYMTE010000216.1:0-21434 GCA_036897545.1 Pelargonium fulgidum
TACTAATTAAAATCAAGGAGCTGCCACTATAAATACCCCCTAGGGGTTGAGGTACAAGTGAGATTCACACACATTCACACACTTGTGAATTATATTCTGCTAAGCTGGATTCATTTACTCTCACACCAGAGGTGAATTCCCGTGCAACGCATGGGTTTTCACTTAACGTATGTTCTTCCTCTGTAGGAACTTCAAGCGAATCATGTATTTCAATTCGAGAAAGCCGCTGGACAACGACGACAACACGTTTCAACACCGACGAGGTCAAAAGCATCGCATCAACAATCTTTAGTCAACTACACTGCTTATGACGGTTAATGTCTCATTCATACCTGAAACACAATCTGCTCACCCTCAACACAGCGTTGTGTTTAACAATTTCATCCACTTAAACAAAAGAAAACACAAATATTTATATATAACCATACCTTGTCATCATGTATCATATTGAATTGAAAGTCAAAACAAAATTAAACTATACAACACCTAGTCACCATGATTGTGATTTCTAAATAAACAATGCCAAAAAAAATATTTTTCTATCAACTTGAAAGTGGTTGCATGATTACATTTGAGGACATTTTAACTTAAATAATCATTCTTTTTGTACAATATGAAATATCTATGATTCTATGTGTTATAATACTATATTCATAAATTTGGAAGAAGAAGAAAGATTCCAAGTTTCTTGTGATTTATATAATTATATATAGTAGTGAATATAAATAATAAAATTAGTATGTTTGGCTAGTAACTTTCCCAAGAGGATATCATAGGATGATTTTGTGGATGAAGGTCATGTGGTAGTTGACTAGCTATTGATATACCATACATACATTGTGAAGAATGGGCAAATTTGTGTCCCCACTCCAACCATAGAAGATGCCCAAAAAGTTATTGGCACCACCATTTTCATTTTTTGTTTAGGCACAAGAGTTATTTGCCTTTTGGAATGTTGGAAAAGACCATTTTCTATTTCCTCTTGCACTAGAAAACAAGTTTTGATATGTAAACCAACTTTTCTTTAGGAAAAAATGGTTGTATCCAAATTTCAAGAAAAATAGTATCATATACATTTCGTTATCTTATGTGGTATTTAAAATGAGTATGCGAGTAGCACAAGATACAATAATGTATAAAAAAAAATATTTGCATTGCTTGATCTGAGTGTGTTTGTCACTCAAAATAATTAGAATTGTTTTGACATCAACAAAACCAATTCAAAAAATTGTTAGTGTTTAATATTTGTTTGTTGCTAAATTTAAGTATACACACAATGTCTATTCGTCGCGATATGTTGATACTATTAGGATCCCAACAAAAGAAACAATAACTCATCCATGACGAATATTGGAGCATGCTTTATATATATATATATATATGTAAGTCGTTTTCAAAATGAATCACACATATATCTTTAAAAAATTAAAAGAAAAGATAACATTCCTAATTTAAGATCAAGTCTACTCATATATTAATAGAAACTTTCTAATATGAAAAAAAATGGTCAATAAATTTGTTGCATCTTGGGATATTTATAGACTATCAAATAAAATAATTATAATTCCACACAATGGACATTCAACGTACGCGAAAACTCGACCATTCTTTACAACAATATACAATAATATGCATCATAAATATGGTAATATGTAGGACCCATTTTTTTCACTTTAAAAATACATAAAAGTTAGTATTGTGCAAATAATACAAGTGTACAAAAGACAATTTCTTTACCATAAATATATTAGACTACACCGTATTTTATTAACTAACCAGTCAAAAAGCAGGCACACTTTACATGTATAGACACGAGCACATACAATAAAAACCTACTATAATAAATAACAGTCCAATCCCAGAGAGAGGCACAAGATTCCAAATGTTTTTCTTCCTCTGACATCTATGTCACTGAACTCACTCGACTGTCACCAACATCCACTCACGGACCGCCACGTCCACCTGGAAACCGGAAACTACCGGTCACCCAAGCCATTAACTGATACCTAACCGCTAAGTGCCGGTCACGGGCCCTCCTCCCGAAAGGGGACAAAATTCCAGAGAATATGTAGTGCACAGTAATAAAGTAGAATCAAAGCTCTTTTCCCGTCAACGTCACAGGATCTTGACGTGGCACGAAAATGTTTGGTGAGTAGGTGGAGGTGCATATTTATAAGGTGCAACGCAATGCAGTAGATTAGATTTCATGATTCGCCAGTAGCTAACCACCTCGCAGTATCAGCGCTAATTTCACCATCATCGATCCACTCAAGATATTTTTAGATGTTTGCTCCGTAATTATTTTTGTTTTCTTTCAAAAGTATTGGAATAAGTAATTTATTAAATATTCAATTTTGTTTGTTAATATTTGTGAGTTGTGACGAATTACCTACAAACTTTTAAATATAGATTTAAAATAGTTATTGTTGTTAGTGTTAATATATAAAACTTATAGATTAAATTGAGTCTATATTTTTTAAGGTTTCGAGATTGTTTTGGGTTAACAAAAATTATTAAATTAAATTAGGTATAAACACGTAAGTTTAAAGACGGTTTTGGATAGAAATTTACGGGAAGCAAACTTAGTATAAACACAAAAGGTTTTTTATTTATTTTTTATTATAGGTATAAACACAAAGGTTTAAAAACTATATTAGATATTTTTTCTTAAATATATATTTTAAATTATATTAAGTTTTGTGCATTTATACCCCCTCACAAAAAAAGTTTTGTGAATGTATGTAGGAATTAGGATGAGAAAAATAATTACAATCATATTTTAAATGAATGAGAATTAGTTATGCTAATGACAAACACTCAAAAAGATAAATTATTGATTTCACTTGATCCATCAAAAAATAAAATATAAAATTTATCATCTAGTTCGTCACACGTACTAATCAATAAATAAAATGTACTAATTTTATTTTTAGTGATTCCATTCAACTTATCAAAACAAACAATCAACAACAAAATATTTGAAATTACAATAAATAAACTTGGACACTTTAATTGGCATAGGTTTGAACAAACATTCCATGAATCTCCAAATTTATTACAATAAAATTATTTGAAGATACGCCCAAACAAATTTTTTATTTATTTCAAAAAGAGTAAAAAGTGAAAACTCATGTCCGAACTAGGATCGATACATTTTTAGTAACCAAAAGTGAGAGTAGATAATCGGTGGAAAGAGAAATCAAGAACGCGCGAAACAGAGGATCGGAGCTCCAGTGTGGAATGTGTATAACAACACATATCTGAAAACAAACAAGAAAGACGAAGACCAGAAAGAAGTGAGAGACTGAGAGTCGCTGGTGGGTGGCTCCGATCCTCTCTCTCCATATTTTTTTTATCCTCAAATCCATATTCTTCTCCACACGAATACGATCATATTTCCTCCACCAACAAACCCTCCACCAACAACCATGGCACTTCACTCTACTTTCTCTCGCTCCCCTCAGCTTATCTACTCCAATGGAGCTCACTCTCGCCCCATTCTCTCCCCCAACGCCACCACAGGTCTCTTACACGTCGATTTCGTCGGATTGTATTGCAAATCGAAGCGCACGCGGCGGCGATTCGGCGTCTCCGCCACTAGGGGACGACTTCCGCAGTTCGTCACCGGAAGCTCCAAATCGGTCTCGGCGGTTCTCGACATCGAACGAGTCGGCCACGATCGCCTATCGGATGCTAAACCGAAGGTGCGTGCGTTACTGGTGTTTTATTTGCCTTTTTCTTTTTTCTGTTCGATTATGGTTATCCATTTTTTGGGAGTGAGTGTGGTTTTGATGGGGAAATGCGGTTGTGGAGTGTGTTGAAGTGGTGGTGGAAGTTTGTTCGGCTCCGGGAGCCGGAAAACAGATCGGCGTTAGGGTGAAGTTATTGGAAATGGAAACCGATCGTTTTCGTGTATCTTTGCTCGGACTGGAAATAGTGTACCATAATCGCCCTTACGTTTTCTTCTTATTCATTTACTACTGTTTTAATCGTTTTCTGCTTTTGTCTGTTTGGTATTGAGCTGTACATGGTGAATTTCAAACTTTTGGAACTGAAAAAGGATTCAATTCCCGTTTAACAAGCCGATTAATTAGTTTTACTTGAACAGGGTTTTTTATGTTTGAAATCCCAACTGTTCAGTTTTCTTCTTTACTAAGAACTTTTTATTTTTATTTTATTTTTTAACTGCGGTTATAAAATAAATTAATAAGTGAACAGTGCAGAATACTGCTAAATTAATCAGTTTTACTTAAGAAAATTTCAATAGTTGGAAAATTAAATTATGCCATAAGTTCAAGCTAAATGGTCCCAAATATTTAAATATGTATTTTTTTTCAAACAAAAGTAATTAACTCATGTAAAAAATGAATGCAACTTTATTTATTTCATTTTTTGTGAATGGACCAATAGAATCAGCTCGAGAAAGATGCAAACAGGGCATCAGTTTACTTTGCTGTATAGCAGGGACAATGGTAGATGTCTATATTGAAATTTGAATGAGTAATTTTTTTACCTCAGATAATATTTTATCTTTTCATTCCACTCATCATCATTGTAGTATTTCATTTATCACTCATAATTTTTTAGTGAATGTGTTTGCCCTTGCATTTTTTTTTTATTGTTGTTCTATATGTTTGTTTTGGTTGTAAAAGAAAGATTGTAGGCAGTTCTATTTTCCTTGTGATTCAATGTCTATGCTCTGCAGGTTGCCCACTTGGAAGATATATTATCAGAAAGAGGAGCTTGTGGAGTCGGATTTATTGCCAATTTGGACAATATAGCATCTCACGGGGTTGTTAAGGATGCTCTTATTGCTCTTGGCTGCATGGAACATCGTGGGGGATGTGGAGCAGACAACGACTCTGGTGATGGTTCGGGAGTGATGACTTCAATTCCTTGGGATCTATTAAATGATTGGGCCAGTAAGCAAGGGATTGGTTCGTTCGATAAGTTGCACACTGGCGTTGGAATGGTGTTCCTTCCCAAAGATGTTGATGCTATGAAAAAAGCCAAAGAAGGTGATTGTTCATTAATCTTTAATCAAGTCAGATCTGTTCTGTTTTTCTTCTTTTTATTTCCTTATCTTCTTTCTGATATCATGGATGTGCATTTTCATGGTTGATTGTTTAATATGTTCCGTTTTAATAAGGTATATGCACTTTTACATATTGTCCGTGAATATAACAAAGTCCAAAAATTGGTAAAATATGGACTGCAGATTTGTTGGTCAAGAGTTGCTCCCTTTTACATGGTGTGCATCAAATTGGTGTAGGACTGTGGATATGGTTCTTGATAAATTAATATAAGAAGAGGAAGAAACTCATGTCTCTTCCTGAATTTGAAGTTTTTGTCTTAGGTAGGAAGTTTATTATATACGTCTATCATTTGTCTCTTTTTTGGAATTCATATTATTATTATTATTATTGGTTACTTTTTGTTGATGTATTCCCCCTTCCCACCAACTTCCAATTCACTTTAATTTCTGTGTAAGCAATTTGTTTGTGCTTGTAAATTGTTGTTTGACCACAAACTTCTAATTTGCTTCTGTAGTTATTGTAAATACATTTAGACAAGAGGGTCTTGAGGTGCTTGGATGGAGGTCTGTTCCTGTAAATTCTTCTATAGTTGGTTATTTTGCAAAACAAACCATGCCAAACATAGAGCAGGTATTTGTTAGAGTGATTAAAGAAGAAAATGTTGATGACATTGAACGAGAACTCTACATCTGCCGAAAATTGATCGAAAAAGCAGCTGCTGCAAACTCAGACAGTTGGGGAAATGAGTTATATTTTTGTTCGCTCTCCAATCAGACAATAGTTTATAAGGGAATGCTTCGCTCAGAAGTTCTTGGGTTATTTTACTATGACCTTCAGGATGAGCTCTATCAATCCCCTTTTGCCATTTATCATAGGAGGTATAGCACAAATACTAGCCCAAGGTGGCCTCTTGCACAACCAATGAGGTTTCTTGGTCATAATGGAGAGATCAACACCATACAGGTAATAATTTCAGTTTGAACCTCTATTGCAATGTGGTGTAATTATGAGATGCATTTGAATCACTTTATGTTGACACTGTAATATGTATGCAGGGGAATTTGAACTGGATGCAATCTCGAGAAACTTCATTGAAGTCTTCAGTTTGGCATGGCCGGGAAAATGAAATTCGTCCTTTTGGAAACCCAAAGGCATCAGACTCTGCTAATCTTGATAGCACTGCAGAAGTAAGAGTTATTGCATTATTTTATATCATAATATAATATAATATTATATAAACTGAACATGTTTTGGTGTAAGCTATCTTTAATGTCGGCTCATTTGACAAATAAACTTGAAAAATGATAGCGATCTGAATGTGCTTGACAAACTACACATAACACAGAATATGAAACTCTGCTCTGAAGAATGGAACTGAATCTGGTGTACTGGTCTATAAAAGTTATTGGTGCTGTTGTTGTTCATAGTAGATTTTACTTACTAACAAAAGATACACCATCTCATGTGTGAGGTTTTCTTTAGTTGCTAAATTTTTGTCAAGCACTTGAAGGCATTTCTTTACCCACTCTTTTCATTCCTATGACATAACTGGACGTTGCACAATTGTGTTTAGAAATTCTCTCCCAGTTTGTTGTATATATTTTTTCATATGTGTATTTGGGTGTATGAATGCATCTCAAATATCTTTTGTTTTCACTTTGTTCTAATGTGATTGGTCAACAAGCATACTCTGATATCCAAACATTTTTCTTTGATTTATTAAGTTGTTAATAAGAAGTGGTCGTGCTCCGGAGGAGGCTTTAATGATTCTTGTTCCAGAGGCATACAAAAATCATCCAACTCTGTCAATCAAATATCCTGAGGTATAGTGCAAGCTATTCCATTAAGGTTGATCCATAAATGTGTATTTGTTCATCTTTTTTTAATTAAATGTGAACTATCTTTTGGTTGCAATTATATTATTTTGTTTTTCAAATTTACTCATTGTGATTTGATTATTCAAACTAATTGAATGATTAAGCAGAGCCAGTAAGTCCCACAATGCATTTCTGTGGAGCTGAAGAGTGAAGACTTGTCATTCAATTTGTTTGATTGCATACATTTTGTAATCCATGCATATTACGATATAGTCACTATATTTGGTCATGAACTATTTCTTACTTTTGTTAATGCTACTTATGGACGATGCTCAATCACTTATTTTTCCATAGGTTGTTGATTTTTATGACTATTACAAGGGTCAGATGGAGACTTGGGATGGGCCTGCATTACTGTTATTCAGGTATTCTTCCAGAGGCATCTTGTGCAATTTCAGGGGAAAGTTTTTTGCCTTTTATGATTTGTGATCTCTGGTTTATGTTATTTCCCCAGTTCTAGATTATAGAATGTAGAAATAATGTTGTGTTTTCATCCCATTTGCATTCCCTAGTGAAGAGCCATGATTTCCTCTCTTTACTTTATTTTCCAGTTTTGGTTCTTTCTGATTTTTATTACTATGATTCATATGGCACAGTGATGGAAAAACAATTGGGGCCTGTCTTGATCGGAATGGACTTCGCCCTGCAAGGTATTGGCGGACAAACGACAATGTTGTCTATGTAGCATCTGAGGTGTGGCCTTTATCTTTTTCTGCTTGAAATTTATAGAAATGATTGATAACGTCTTCTAAAAGCTTTGAAGATTGGATTACAGTTGTGGCTTGTGTTTGATGCTCTTGAGTTTAGGCCTGAGTTGAGCCTCCAAATACCAAGAAGCTCAACGAGATAACCTTTTCTTTAATCATACTTGTGTCCTGTCCTTCATGACGGATCAAAACTCTATGGGTTTGATTGGCTAGAGCACAATCTTCTGATTTATTTCATATTTTGATAATGAAAAATAGTCGTTACATGGGCTTTGCAGAAATACAGTTGTTGTAAACTACAACTGATGAAGACGCGTTTAATGTTCATTTAGTTAATAAGTAGTTGCTAATAGATTTCTGTTAATTATTTTTGTCAAGTCCTCAACAAATAATTCTTCAAGTTCTAAGATTAATGCGCAATCAGAGATGATCCAAAATCTATGAATGGACCACTTCCCAAGTATTTCTAACTTGTTCTTAATCAAACACCAAAATTTGGTGGGTCAGCTTATCGTTAATAATATTTCTAGTCTGAGTTTTCATGTGTGGCTTCATCTTAATTTGGCACCATTTCCTCCAACAGCTGCAGTCATTATCCGGTTATCCCTAAATAAGCAAGGTGCCTAACAGCGAGGGTTGTTAGGAAAAAAAGATGAACTCTGTTTCTGTTAACTTGTACTCCGTAAAATATGATATCCACAAACTACACATCCAAAAAGAGGAACAAAGGATAACTTGTTTGTGTTTAGAACATAGCAGACTAGGAAATTGTATGTTTGTGCTATATATCAATAAGTCTCATATTCAACAACATCAAAGGGTCAATAAAAAAAGGGAAAATAAACTTAATGAACTTAAAAATGAGATGTTTCTTATTAGATCATAATATAAATTTTACAGTGACTAGTGCTCCTATCGGCATTTATCATGTTACTATTATGGCTGTTCAATTTTTTATCATGGCAGTATAATGACATGTCATTTTATTATACACAGGTTGGAGTTTTGCCCATGGATGAGTCAAAAGTTACGATGAAAGGTCGTCTAGGTCCAGGAATGATGATAACTGTTGATTTACAGGCTGGCCAGGTTTGTCTTCGCTTTATCTGCTTTTACTTGGTAAGCTGAGCTGATAACATTTTTAATGGATGAGTAAGTTGTGATTGTATGCTGTCTTCATCAGTCCATGATGTCATTCCCATTTTTTGTTTATGGGCTACACGTTGTATCTGCAATAATCTACTTTCAATGCTCATTTTGTATCTAATAAAACATGAATTGTAGGTATATGAGAATACGGAAGTCAAAAAGCGAGTGGCTTTGTCACATCCTTATGGGAAGTGGGTCAGTGAAAATATGCGATCCTTGAAGCCTGCGCACTTCCTCTCAGCAACAGTTATGGATAATGAAGCCATTCTAAGGCACCAACAGTAAGTGTGTTGATTTCATTCTATGCCTTGTGACTAAGATTATTCTGGTGCTAGAGATAGTTTTCTCAAAATGGCACTGTGTTTGGATTATGCTCGTTATCAACTTAGTATCTTGATGATGTTCATCGTTTGTACTTTGAGGGCACTAGGGCATTTGGATATTCTAGTGAGGATGTGCAAATGGTAATTGAGAGTATGGCTGGGCAAGGAAAGGAGCCAACATTTTGCATGGGAGATGATACTCCTCTGGCAGTGTTGTCTCAGAAGCCACATATGCTTTATGATTATTTTAAGCAACGGTTTGCTCAGGTATGTATGAACTATGTAGAGGAAAATATTCAATTAAATTTTAATGATATGCACTCAGTTTCATACCTCGTTTCTTTTTTGAGTTAATTTTACCGTATATGTTTATTTAAACATATAAATTTTAATTAGTTCCGATGAATGATAGATGACATAGGATTTGTTTACGAATTACTTAGTTCTTCAAATATTACCTTTACGTCAATTTAATGCCAAACCTTACATTGCCCAATTATTTATTTTTTTATTTTTGCTATGTTTACAGGTAACAAATCCGGCTATTGACCCCCTTCGAGAAGGATTAGTCATGTCTCTTGAAGTCAATATTGGAAAGAGAGGAAACATATTGGAGGTTGGACCTGAAAATGCTTCACAGGTTTGTTATTATTATTTTTTTTCTTCCACAGCTGTGTATTATGTTACCTCTATATTTCTTCTTGCAGACATAATCCTTTGTTTATTTAATTTTCGGACATTTTACAAATGAGCTTGATTGTTTTATTACTTTGGTTTAGGTTACTCTATCCAGTCCTGTTTTGAATGAAGGGGAGCTAGAGTCATTGCTGAAGGATCCTTATTTAAAGCCCCATGTTTTACCTACATTTTTTGATATACGTAAGGGGGTTGAGGGATCCTTGGAGAAGACCTTAAATAGACTTTGTGAAGCAGCCGATGAAGCTGTTCGAAATGGCTCCCAGTTGCTTGTTCTCTCTGACCGGTCTGATCAGCTGGTAACCATTTCTCATTGTTTATCCATGTATCAATTTGACCATTCACATTTATTGTGAGAATATGTGCTCTGCTTATATATGTCTGTATAAGTCTTGGAGGGTTGCTACTTCAGTATTGTATTAGCGTATAATTTTAGCCATCTGCAGATTTTTGTCTTAGTACTCACATTGCAATATAGCTGTTGGTGTAATGTGAATCTTGTTCCATAACTTCAATTGTTTATTGTTTGAACATTATTGCAATCTACATTATCATGCTTATGAATGTACCCAAGTATGTAATGGTTTTCAACAGATACTGTCAATTACCATATTCCCATTTACCCCTGTATATTGCCTCTCTCCATGGCCTTCCAGGAATATTATCTGAAAATTGATTTTCTTAATATATTTTTTCCTTCCAGGAACCAACTCGGCCTGCACTTCCAATACTTCTTGCTGTTGGTGCTGTTCACCAACATCTTATTCAGAATGGCTTAAGAATGTCAGCCTCCATTGTAGCAGATACTGCCCAGTGCTTCAGCACTCATCAGTTTGCATGTTTGATAGGATATGGTGCAAGGTTGTTTTTCACTACTTTGGTTTCAAACCGCTTCAAGCAATGATATATTATTCATTTTCCCATTAATATGATATTCAGAATTAGTATTGAGAGTGATATCTATGAAGACTTGACATTTGTGCTTTTTTTTTCATATTTCTTTCTGACTAATGCTAACTGCATGTTTCTATCTCTATTATTCCTTTTCAAAATCCTTCCCATAAGGTGCTACTATACTTGTTATTAAGCTCCGTATTTCTCATTCTTAGCTTGGTCGGAACTATTGTTTTTGAAAATCATTGTAAATTTGTATGGCCAATCCTGTTTTCTCTGAGTTATTTTTCCCCTGCCTATGGAAGAATTCAATGTTGCACTATGTTAAGATCTTTAACAATCTTTGTCAGCCTGTAACATTTTATCCTAAAATATATTTTCAGTGCTGTATGTCCATACTTGGCATTGGAGACATGTCGACAGTGGCGTCTGAGTACTAAAACAGTAAATCTGATGCGGAACGGAAAGATGCCTACAGTAACAATTGAACAGGCTCAAACAAACTTTTGCAAGGTCAGTACACATCTGAAGTTATATATTTTTAGACATATTTCAATCTCGTTTCACTTCAAATTCTAGGCAAATATTTCCTCACCCTTCTAGTTGATCAAACTGTTGTATATTCTCTGTTATTTTATCTTATGCATGTGTTCAACTGTTCTAAGTTATTTTATTGGTTATAGTAACGATGCAATTAATATTTGATTTACTTCAACTGTTGTGTGTATGGGATGATTTAGTTATACCCGATCTTTATAATTTCTGATCCAAGCTTCAAAATCCTTACTATTCCAGGCAGTTAAAGCTGGTCTTCTCAAAATCCTTTCCAAAATGGGCATATCATTGCTTTCCAGGTTTGAATTGTGAATTATTAGTTCTTAGTTCTTACCAATTGCTAGTTTTCTACATCTTTTCTTCTCATACTTATTTTGATCAACTGGCAGACATTGTCTTCTAGGTTTGTTTCCCCCATTCCTATTTAGTTTGACAATCTGCTTACTGTTTTCCTATTTGTAGCTATTGTGGTGCACAGATATTTGAGATTTATGGATTAGGGACGGACGTGGTAGATATTGCATTTTGTGGAAGTGTATCAAAAATCGGTGGCTTAACTCTTGATGAGGTAACATGACAAAATGATTCACTTGGGTGTTCTAAGCTAACAGTTTTCATAATGAGAATTTGCATATTATGCAGACTTTGAAGGATGTGATTCCCCAAATACTTTTGCACAAGTCATTAACCAGAGATACAGTCTTCACATGATAAATATATTATAGTTAAAAGATAAATATAAATAAATATCTGTGATCCCGATTTAATTTCTGGACAGTCTATTTTTCTCTATCAATGATTATGGATGAGGATTTGTTTTGGGTAGATTATATAGTTTTTACAGGGAATTGAACAAACCTTAAAAGATGCTGCTATGAACAATGGAATTGTTGATTCCTTACTTCAAGAACTCAGCTTCAGGCAAATTCAGCTATGAACAATATTGCTAAATGCAAGACTTGAAATTCTCTATTGTACTTCAGAAATAAATAGCTGGATTACATTTCTTGGCCACTGTATGACTGTAGCATTGTGATAATACATAAGAACATCTACAAAAGTGAACAGATTGGGGGCAAAAGAACCTTTTACTGACTAATTTTTGTGTCCTTTTATTTTTGTTATTCATGATTTGAACAAGTTTGTTGTAGTATGTGTTACTATTTTAGTATATTTTTTGTTTGATAAGAATTTCTAATTCTAGAAATTTGCACCCACTCAAGTAAGAAAGGACACTGAATGTTCAAGTATATTTATATAGCCAACCTCTGAAATTCACTAGGGCTGCTTTAAAGTTATAATCATATTATAGGCTTCTAACTTCCCTTGGAGCCTCGAAAGTTGTGAACTGTTGACAGTAATTGGCTCCTTGTTCCTAAATTACTTTAAATTTTGAATCTTGCAAGCTAAGTGTTATGCTGCTGTCAGTTTTGGGTCCATTAATATATATTTTTATTTTTGGCAGCTGGCTAGAGAGACGTTGTCTTTCTGGGTGAAAGCTTTCTCTGAAGACACTGCTAAAAGACTAGAAAATTTTGGATTTATACAAATGAGACCAGGAGGTATTACTTGTTATCCAATATGTTTCTAGTTTCCAAGGAATTTTTATCACTATATCAATTAAGTTATTAGTTTTTTTCCTCTTTCTGGGGTTTGGTGTCAAAGTTGACTGCTGGGCTTTAATTTTTCGATGAGTTCTTGCTGTATCTCATACAGTTGATAACTGTTAACTCTTGTATATAAAGGGGAGTATCATGGAAACAACCCGGAGATGTCAAAATTGCTCCACAAAGCTGTTCGTCAAAAGAGTGCTAGTGCATTCTCTGTTTATCAGCAGCATTTGGCTAACCGACCTGTCAATGTGAGTGCTGAAGGCAATTATTATCATTCTTGCACTTATTTTTATCATGGAATTTTATAGGATATACTAAAGACCAATGCTTGTCACTTGCTAGGTTCTTCGTGATCTTCTTGAGTTCAAAAGTGATCGTGCTCCAATTCCAGTGGGAAAGGTTGAACCTGCTTCATCTATAGTTGAACGTTTTTGCACTGGTGGAATGTCACTGGGAGCTATCTCAAGAGAAACCCATGAAGCAATTGCCATTGCAATGAATAGAATAGGTGGAAAATCTAATTCAGGGGAAGGTGGTGAGGTAATCTGTTAATAGTGTATAAAATTTGTGAGGTAATAGTCACAAAACATATTTTAAAGGTCATGGTATAAATGACATTGTTTCTGTCCAGGATCCTATTCGCTGGAGCCCACTTACAGATGTTGTTGACGGGTACTCTCCGACACTGCCACATCTCAAAGGTCTACAAAATGGGGACACTGCCACAAGTGCTATCAAGCAGGTCATGACGCTGCCCCTTTTCAAAATTACTTGAAATTTAACAAAATATGCATTTATAAGCATTCCCTAGAAGATGCACCACAATCGGGATTCTGGATTTGAAGGGGATACCTAATAAATTCAAGCGTCACACTTCTCTAGTTGAGGTAGTGGGTTCCGATCTTATTGGGTGTGGTGGGTAGGGGGTATGGGGAAAGGGGAGAGCTACCCTCTTGTGTAGCTTGGTCCATTTGGCCTCCATTTCAGACTGTGTGTGTGTCTGGTGAACTCCTATGTCTTTCTTTTTGCAAAACTATCTTTTGGATCAAAGAGTACGACTATGAATAGCGTTCGTAAAACTGTTGGATTGTTTATGGCACTTCAATTTCTTTACCAAATCATTTGCGAAAGGTCAAGGATTGACGAAATTATATTACATCTTCAGGTTGCTTCTGGACGATTTGGTGTCACTCCAACATTCTTGGCCAACGCTGATCAACTAGAGATTAAAATTGCACAAGGGGCGAAGCCTGGTGAAGGTGGTCAGCTACCTGGGAAAAAAGTGAGTGCATATATTGCAAGGTTGAGAAATTCTAAACCCGGAGTTCCACTTATATCTCCGCCCCCGCACCATGACATCTATTCGATTGAGGATCTTGCCCAATTGATTTTTGACCTACACCAGGTGATTATCCAATTTATCTTGAGTCTGCTTACATTATATTGAAGCGATATATACCCAAACCATTGCCAATAAATGGTCACTGCCTTCTGCTGAACAAATAGGTCAATCCTAAGGCTAAAGTCTCCGTGAAGCTTGTGGCAGAAGCTGGAATAGGAACAGTTGCTTCTGGGGTTGCGAAGGGTAATGCTGATGTCATACAGGTATACACTCATTTACTATCATCTATTGGTTTGGTAAAAAAATATTCTATCCATTATCGTTGAGATGAAATGTGTTTACTAAAATGATACTCCATCCATCCTAAAATGAGTGTCTTGGTTTTTGAGAAAAATTAAGGAAAAATTTGGTAGTGTTGTACATTTACTCTTGTATCATCGTGACTGCTACAAAATGAAGGGGCACTAAATAACTTATGATAGGGATACTAATGATAATTTATGCATAACTAACTACCTAAAATAGAAAGAGTACTCTTCTTGGAACAAAAATGCAAGAGAAACAAGACACTCATTTTGGGATGAAGGGAGTATATTTATATATTCAACATCCAAGATGAAGTACCTCTCCACCTGAGAGGCAAGTAACAAAGTTTATGGTATGCGAATGCAGTGCACTTCAGTTTAGATCTAGTATTAGGGAATGTTTAACAACATAGTTTTGTTAACCATCATATAAAGGATATTTTTAGTGGCCATTCAGCTATACTTCATAAGTTCCAATATTTATATCGTACACTCTTCTCTCTTGTAACATGGAAAGATATAAAGCTTTGTAAAGTGGTGGGCTTATTAGACATTGTCATGATTAATGTGTAGCAACTTTAATTAAAATTGTAGCATATGGGGCTTTTCATCAACTTACTTGTCTGACAATAACTCAATGCATTTAGAAACCATTGAAACTTTTGATTCTTTGATTGGTGATATGATAATATCTAATTATTTTTATGCTAAATTTCTGAAAGGATTGAGAGTATCTGTTGGGGACATGGAAAACAACAGATAAATGTTCTGCTCAAATTTTGGGGTTTCTAAACTTCACTTTGGGGCATAGTTTAAACAATCAGAAGTTGCAACTGACTTTGAACTTGGATTTGTAGATATCAGGGCATGATGGTGGAACAGGAGCCAGCCCTATTAGTTCCATTAAGCATGCTGGAGGTCCTTGGGAGCTAGGAGTTACAGAAACACACCAGGTTGATGTTTGAAATGATGAATTTCAGTTTCCAGTTTCTTGTGATTTTCATTGATGACACTCGATGCTTTTGATTATTGATCTCTTACAGACACTCATTGTAAATGGGCTTAGAGAGAGGGTTATTCTCAGAGTTGATGGTGGCTTCAAAAGTGGTGTAGATGTACTAATGGCGGCAGCAATGGGTGCTGATGAGTATGGCTTTGGTTCTGTGGCAATGATTGCTACAGGATGTGTTATGGCTCGAATTTGCCACACAAATAATTGCCCAGTTGGTGTTGCCAGTCAGGTGCACAGAAGGATCAATATGTTCAATTATGCTCTCATTTCATATGCTCTTTCTAACAGTTTCCGGTTTGCCTTTTACTGTTCTCTTTTTATTGAAATTATCTTCTTTGTAGAGGGAAGAACTGCGTGCTAGATTTCCTGGTGTGCCTGGAGATCTTGTCAACTACTTTCTATATGTAGCTGAGGAGGTAATTGTTTACATGCTTGCCTACCTTTTAATATTATGTGGGATTTTTACTTCTCTGTGTAGTATCAGTTTGAACTCATCGTTATGATTTTTCCTACCTGTTTATAGTAGTAAATCTTATTTTAATCTCTCGAGCAGGTTAGAGGCATTTTGGCACAACTTGGATATGATAAGTTAGATGACATTATTGGACGAACAGATTTATTAAGAGCAAGAGATATCTCACTTGTGAAAACTCAGCATCTCGATCTCAGTTACATTCTATCAGTATGTTCATAAACAACTTTCATGACTTACTGACTTTTCTCTCTTATATAGTATAGCTCCTGCCTTATATGTAACATAATGTCTGCCTTCATGTAGAATGTTGGGTTACAAAAATGGAGCAGTACAGAAATTAGGAATCAGGCTGTTCATACAAATGGTCCTGTTCTGGATGATATATTACTAGCAGATCCAGAGGTATGATTTTGTTGCTTGAACTATACAATTTTACTGTGCTGAAATCGCTGCTAGGTTCACTGTGTAGCCATCATATTAGCTAATGAAACATGAGTACTGTGTTATGGACAAAAGTTTTGAGGTATCTCACGATAAAATATCAGAAATTTTGTTTGAGTTATTATATAGTCACTCCATCCCAAAATAAGTGTCCTATTTCATTTGCATTTTTGCTCCAAAATAAGTGTCTTGGTTCCATTTAGGAAATTAGTTATGTATGAATTACCAATAGTGTCCCTAATCCCTATGTTAAGTTAGTTGGTATCCCGTGCATGGGAGGTAGAAGAGACAATATACACCCGAACTAACTTCTCCTTAATTTTTCACTTATTTTGGGACGGAGGGAGTACAATTTATTTAATTGCATTGCATTGTAGAAAATACTTGGCAATAAAGGAAAGAAAAGGAATTCTGTAGTTATGGATGAAAATATTGGAAATAATTTGTAAGGGTTCTCTTGTTATATATTCTTTTTGGATCACAATAGTTTTATTCATAAACAATGAAGAATATAAGAGGCTGAAGGAAATGCTAGGTTATTGATTGAATAACTCGAAATGTATTCATAGATGTGAAGGTATTGTTATTAGGTTGGTGTGCGTTTTACTTTTTCATTATTTTATAGTTATTACATGATTGAGAATGTAAAGGTCAGTCTTTTTCCAAGGCTCAAGGTTGATATTGTTGGGGTTAAGAGTTGGTAAGTCTATAGTACCAATGTGAGGGCTTTCTTCTTTCTTCTAATGATTAGTTTTCAAAATGCCTTAATCCAAATAGGCCAAAACCCTAAAAATAGGATAGGCATCTGTCTTGTTCCAGGAGGGACCTGCCCAGCTCTAATGGGATGAGTTGAAAGGTCTTATAAAAGTATGATGTTGTCTTGATTTGGATAATGCAAAATGACTATTTTCCTATTGAAAATCAAAAGTAGTCCTTTGTTGCTATGTTTGACATTAAATTCCTCTATGTGAATACTTACCAGATGAGAAAGAGCTTCTTGCTTCTGATGACATGCATGTATTTTGTGCTTTGCTATCTTTTCCTGATTCCACTGTAATTTATTTTCATCTAAAAAAATTCAGGTGGCAGATGCAATTGAGAATGAAAAGGTTGTCAATAAAACTATGAAGATATATAATGTAGATCGTGCTGTTTGTGGGCGTGTGGCTGGTGCGATTGCCAAGAAATACGGTGACGCTGGTTTTGCTGGGCAAATAAACATCACGTATGATAGGCTATCTGAGGAGATATCAGTGTTCCATTCTTATACTCCAGTGTCTATATTTGAATGCTCTAAATGGTCTTTTTCTTTTCATGTATTTAGATTTAATGGGAGTGCTGGGCAGTCATTTGGATGCTTTTTGACACCTGGAATGAATATTCGGCTTGTAGGAGAGTCTAACGATTATGTGGGAAAGGTATGTTTATCAAATCTTTTCAATTCTGCAATGTTAGGGACTTTAAAGATTTTACTAAAAGCTCTGTTATGTTACTGATATTGATTATCTCAGTTGTCTAGTTGAAGAATCCGCATTAAAATATTTCTGTTCAACTTGAGTTTACTAGGCTGCTTATCATGACTTGGCAGTTTTTCATGTAATCTTTAGCTGACTGAAATGAGTTAATCACTAACAAAATTATCCATAATGTTTGCAAAAAGTCCAGCAAACCATTTATTTTGCGATGAAGTAAATATTTATTAGCATCTAAGTTGGGTACTACCTTGACGTGTCAAACCATCTTTTGAGTTGCATTAGTCCAGAAATCTTGATGCTATGCTACACATATTGATAGGGCATGGCTGGAGGGGAGTTGATTGTAACCCCTGTGGAGAATACAGGCTTTTGCCCTGAAGATGCAACTATAGTTGGCAATACTTGCTTGTACGGGGCCACAGGTGGTCAAGTCTTTGTCAGAGGGAAAGCTGGGGAGCGATTTGCAGTACGGAACTCACTTGCTGAAGCTGTGGTCGAAGGCACTGGTGACCATTGTTGTGAATACATGACAGGTGGCTGTGTGGTTATACTTGGAAAGTGAGTAATTCATCTTCACTTTGGTATATTTCTTGTGGTCTAGCAAATGGAAGGAAATTGGCTTTACAATGTTTAAACAACAATTGTTTTTCCTTGTCGCAGAGTTGGTAGAAATGTTGCTGCTGGAATGACCGGAGGTTTGGCCTACTTTCTCGATGAGGATGATACTTTCATCCCAAAGGTTTGTCATGCATGCTCTTCCTGTTCCGTCTTCTCTATTGCTTGCAAAAATCTATGTAGGTCCTTTTGTATCTTGTGGTTGGTAACTATCATTGGATTTGGGAAGAGTTATTGGAATGTGGATACACAATATGACTTAAATTTGAGTGTTTCTCGTTTTTACTGCACTTAATATAGTTATCATTACCACACAAAAGAGTATTTGCATTCTCAGTTGTGCAGCTGATCTCAAATATTGCCTTACTCTTAACGTACATGTTTTATTAGAAGTTGCATATTTTGTGAACAGTTTTAAAATCTTCTATATTGAAACTCTTGGACAGGTAAATAAGGAAATAGTGAAGATCCAGAGAGTAAAAGCCCCTGTGGGGCAGATGCAGCTAAAGAGCCTCATTGAAGCCCATGTGGTAAGTGCACTATAACTGCATGATCCTGCTTTCCTACTTATAGTATATAATCTACTAAATCTGTATCTTACGTCAACTTATTCTGGAACCACTGTATCTACAAACACGTTTGGGTATTTGATTGCAATGTGAGCTTTCATATACTAAATGTTCCCTATTTTTGTGTAGGAAAAAACTGGGAGCACTAAAGGTGCGACTATTTTGAATGAATGGGACAAGTATTTACCACTGTTTTGGCAGCTGGTTCCACCCAGCGAAGAAGACACACCAGAGGCGTGTGCTGAGTATGAAGCAACATCTACTGAGCAGGTAACGTTTCAGTCTGCGTAGGATAAGAATCCGACAATACCACAAGGCCATCCATAAGTTTGGCACAAAGGTTGCAACACTACACATTGTACAGGTGAGATAATTAAGGAGATGAAGTGTGAGTGAAGTTCCAGATGTAGAGGTTGGAGGTATCCATGAAACCAGTTGTATAGAGATTGTGGCAGAAACTGTAAATTCCAATTGGCTTAGCTTAGGACAGTGGTGATAATAAAACACGCGAAAAGGCTTTGCCGATGCATGCTGATCATCATCAATCTATTTACTTGTTTTCCCTGGTTTGAAGCAGCACAGAGTGAGAGCATTATTTCTTCATAATGGATTCGAAATTGTAATTCTTGCAACAAATCTCTCTTTTGTAAGCTAGAAATTGGAATTTCAGCATAAGTATCTTATTCTGTCAAATATTGATGTTGTGCTATTATTATCGATTTAGTTGTTGCAATTTGTTGCCTATTATTTTTCCTCTTTTTTTTCTCCAACTCAGATGAGTCAGATAGCTATAGTTGTAGGGCTTTATTTACTTTTGGGTCAGACAAAGTTGAGGAAATTAAATTCCAAAATGTGCAGTAGTATAAAAATATGAGGCAAGTTGATGAGTTTGAGAAGCTGGCATTTATAAAGATAGGCATATATACTACCAAAAGGTTTTGGAGAATATAGAAATGTTGCATGTTATATATATATATATATATATATATATATATATTGACTCAGTTGTTTTTAGATTATAGTATGTAGTGTATCATTGTGGGCTGCTGCTGGCTATGGGAAGCAGCCTGAGGCTGTGGACCAACTCTTTATTATAACATATAGAAATACTTTGTATTTTTCAGGTACTATCAACAACAGATTTGTTCTTAGTGTTGTGATACTTTTTGATAAAAAAAAAAATTCATTTTTGTTAGTTTGGAATTGTATACTTTCATTTGGAAGATAGATTCAGGTGAAGATGGATAAAATGGAATATAGTTAAAATATTATATTGCATTGCCTATATTGCCATGTACATGTACTAAATTATATAATCTGGCTTTAGCTTAGGGCACAAACAGATAGATACAGACCAACGTGAGGAGTCCAAAGGTGGCAGCTAAGTTTGACATGTCATAGGATCAAGAAGAGAAATTGTGTGTGTGTATATATATATATATATATATAAATAAAAGCTGTTGACAGATTTCTGACATCACGTTAGGATGATCTCTCACTTAACACACCCTTGTGTCACGTGAGAGATCGACTGGAAGAAAATGCGGAGACAGATGTGATGAGCACAACTGTTAGACGAGTGCCAAACTGAAGTGTTAATGTATCTTAGAAAAGATCCAATGGGAATTGATATTGTTCATACACGCACAATATAGGCATCAGGATTTGGATGAGATACACGAATTGCATGGATTAGATGGAAGAGAATGTCACGTACCAAAATAATTATTCTTTTTCTAACGCTTTTCGTTTTCGGTAGTTTTCATCATGTAACATATTCTTATATTTGTTTTAAATTTGCAAATTACATGATGTAAAACATTGAAACGTTGCACGGGATTGGTTCTCTCTATCCATGACACTTGGCCTTGTATAATTTGAATATATTTCAACTATCATATTATTCACGCAAAAACTTTACCACAATGAGAAAAACAGGCTGTAGGGTCAACTTTCTCAATTAAATGCTACAATTTCCTTACTTGCATGCATGTTGTAATCATCGATGTTGATGTTCCAGCAGTCGCATCATTTTGCTTGCATGCGTGGTAAAATGAAATCCCAAATGGCATAATAATGAGCAGAAACGATACAGGCCCATTGGTAGAGCCAGGGGATGGCAAGCATAGGCAACTGTTTATGCCAACCCCTCTGTTCTTCTTTATATATTTATAAATTTGTATAAATTAATTTGTTTTTGTCTATGCCAAGTGGTAAGGAGTGGCAAAAAATTAGACAATGAAGCAGGTCCTAATTTCAAATTGTTTAATTTATTCTGCAAAAATTAATTAAAAAAATATATACAACAATGGAGGACGGTTTTTGGCGAGGAGGAGAAAGAGGGAGATGA
>JAYMTE010000217.1:0-21420 GCA_036897545.1 Pelargonium fulgidum
TGCTAGGAAATAAAAGGGGAATTGGGTTTGAAGGAGATGTTGGCGAGCTTTAATTTTTTTTTTTTTTTTTTTTTTTGAAAAAATTGTTTGGATTTTGGGAAAATTGGGGGTTAAAATTGAAAAGAGGGATTTTTTTTGTTTTTTTTATGTGTGTGGGTATTTTGAAGTTAATTTTGGTGAGCTTGAATGTTTTTCATTTATGTATTCAAGAAAAATTGTATCTTGTTTATAAAAGAAAAAAAATTGTGTGAAAGTTTTGTTTTTTTTTTTCTTCTGTAAATTTTAATTATTGTACCTTTTGTTTAATTGAAAAAAAAGCTGCATAGATGATATGTGAACTTTTGTTATTGTAAGGCTTGAAAGAAAGAATGAAGATTTGACATTTGAACTCATGTTTTCATGAAAAAGCTAGCTTGATACTTGACGCCTATAGATTTGTCCATGAGTTGTGTTGCTGTTATGTTATTGTTTATATGTTTTCTTATTTTGACCTTTTTTTAAATATGTTTGCAGCTCCATCGGTTAGAGGTTCAGGGGAATGTGGGGTGTTGCATTTGGCGGTGCCTATTGATGCTTGTTCGGCATTGGCTAATAAAGTTGACCACATAGGTAATGTTAGTTCCCCTTTTGTGTTGATTGTTAGAGGAGGGTGTAGCTTTGAGGCTAAAGTTAGAAGAGCGCAAAAGGCCGGGTATAAAGCTGCGATTGTGTACGATGATGAAGATGATGGCGTCTTGGTTGCAAGTAATTTCCTCTTTCTCATATCAAACTTAATATTTTGCCTTATTCGTTCGTATTTGAATGTGAATTGTTGACTTTACAAACATTCATATGCATCCTATGGTGGTCAGGTGACATTCTATATCTTTATCCCTCTGGAGTTGATTGATTAGTTTTTCCATGATTGGGCCAAGACATGAATCTTCATCTACATATCGTTGCGTGATGCGTATATATAATACATCTTGAGGTTTTGTTTAATCTTGGTCTGTTGTTCATTGGTGCCTTTTGTGGCGAAAAGTCATTTGTTTGTAATATGCTATTTTGATTTTTTGCTCTTTGTAAGTGATGTTTCAAAACTTATATCTGGCGGAATTGGATGAAACATTCATTACCAATATGTCCCAACCGACTTCTATGATTGGGGCAAACCAACACTAAGTACACTATAGAAAATGATTTTGGATAATGAGCTATTTATTTAGTTCAATTAGAAATATGTGGGGATTCAACTAAAAGGGAGGAAAATTTGTCGGCTCTTTTGGAGTTCTGTCGATTACTTTGTGTTTAGGGACTAGTCACTCCACAATTTGGTTGTAGAGGAAAGTAAGACTAATTGGATCAAAATATTCGGTTGTTCCATAACATAAACTCAGAAGTCGAAAGAAAGATTGTGTTTAGATTTTTCAGAGTTGTGTCTTGAAAAGTCGTGGAAACATGACGATTCTTTCTATATCCACCTATCCTAGGCTATCTAGCTTTACAGTGATATTACTTCATTGTGGAAAGAGGAAGAGATAGGGCATGAATCTGGTTTTAGCAGCTTCATTAAAAACGGTATCGGGAATGATTGGTATCTTTTGAAGTTTAATTTGTGAGATCAATTAGGGTTTAAAAGCCTGAGAGTGCTGGAGTGTAGCTGTGGTTGAGTTTGTGACAGTGTCACAGTGACCTCTCATGGTGCCTAGACCATCATGAGTTTGGTTGAATATATACTATTGAGTCTTGTTAACTATTTCAGTAAGAACTTTACGCTGTCCTTTTTTAAGTTCTGTTTAAAATTTGAGCAATGATCTTAGCAGTTATAAGTTGTAATTTTGAAAATATAACCAATTTCCTGAATCTTTTGAAATGCTATTACATTGGTGGACTCCCCCCCAACCCACAGTTTTGTGTAATTTTTAATCCGAAACTCAGCTAAGCCCCTTTATTTATCTACGTGATCTGGATGATCACATAACGTTCACCTCTGTCTGATGTAGAACAGGTTAGGAAGGAGTAGATATGGTAACTTGGTTTTGAAAATGAGAATTTAAGGCTTAAATTGTCATAACAATATGGAAATAGGGTCTAGTAAGAAATTATAAGAGACAAAAAAATTGTTGAAAGGGATTGAACAATAGTAACAGCGTATAGAAAGTAAGGGAAATAGAAAGGAAAAAAAGGGGGGGACAGAGACTGTTGTTACATGGGAAACCTTTTTATTGGCTCTTTTCAGTCTGACGTCCCAGCAGACCTGCACAAATGGCCGCAAAGGGATTGGGGTCCCTGGGCCACCTCCAATGAACTGTTTAGTAATCCGATCAGTAAGGCTGAGAGACTTGAAAAGATGGACTAGAAGACGTTAGCTTATGATGAGCAGTGCTCCCATATTTACAGATTTCAGAAAAGGGGAAAGCCCCTCATATTGTGGAAGCCTTGTCGTGGTGGGTCTGTCATAGGCAATCTCCGATTGGCGAATTCTGGTGGTTGGGCTGAAGGTTCTGTCCAGCCACATCAGAGACGTCAAACACTGACCACATTAACATGTCTACTGCAATAATGTAATCCTCGTTAATCAATTCTGAAGTCTGAAGAGATTTGAGATAATGTAGCTTCTCTTTCTTCTGAAAGAACTATGATACAAAACAGGAAAGTAATAATAAGCAGAAATTATATCTTAAGCCTCCTAAAGCTAGGAAACCCAAACAAAACAGAGTCCACTACAGTCAATGTGTGCAAATGACTAATATACCCCTACTGCACTAAACTGAATTAAATTCCGAATTAACTACAAGGGACACAGTGCTTGACCAAAAATTCTTCTTTAGTGTCTTTGGGTCTCTAACCCTCTGTTGATAGATGTTGTACTCTTATGTTGAATGAAGAAAACCTTTTGCAAGTGACCAATAAACTGTGATCTAGTAAATATTAATTTCCTGTATATATAATTGAGATTTCGATTATTTTGGTTTATGTGTCTCTCTTGATCGTCTTGTTTCTTAAGTTCTTAATTTTGTTGTATAGTTTGATTTTTCTGCTTTTTGTTTTGTTTGGAATAACGGTGACAGTAATCTTATCATTGAACATTGTTTAAATCTCTAATTATAATCATGTCAAATATCCAGTGGCGGGAAATTCAGCTGGCATAAAAATACATGCTGTATTTGTTTCTAAGGCTTCAGGGGAAAAACTCAAAAAGTATGCTGGATCTACTGACATGGAGCTATGGATAATCCAAAACTTTGAAAATTCAGCATGGTCAATCATGGCGATCTCTTTTATATCACTACTTGCCATGTCTGCGGTGCTGGCTACTTGTTTCTTTGTCCGCAGGCACCGAATAAGACGAGAACGGCCTCGAGCGTCCCGTGTCCGTGAGTTTCATGGGATGAGCAGTCGTTTAGTCAAAGCAATGCCAAGTTTGATATTTACTGCTGTTTTAGAGGATAATAGTACTTCTAGGACTTGTGCAATATGCCTTGAGGACTATAGTGTTGGGGAGAAGCTCCGGGTTCTGCCGTGTCGTCACAGTAAGTCATTTCTCCAGACCAGTATTGAAATTATTTTCTGATTTATTTTCATTTTCATGGTTGCATACTAACATGATATATTCTGCACGAGAATTGGTCTCCGTATCTATACTATACTATTGTATTGTTTCTCGTAACTTTGTGCTCTTATTTGTGGAATTAACCTTGTGCACCTTTCTTTCAAATATGAATGAAATGTTGGGTCTTTTGTCAAATACATTCTCTTGGACAGACTTATAATTACAAATTTATGATTGTTTTGATGCTTGAGGCTTGACATAAATTGTCTACTGTGCATTTTAATCTCGTTAATGGCATCAGTTTTATTTTTCTGGGTATACTTATATTTTATGCTTTCAAATTTTGACAGAATTTCACGCCTTGTGTGTGGATTCTTGGCTTACCACTTGGAGAACCTTTTGCCCTGTTTGCAAGCGTGATGCAAGAACCAACACCGGCGACCCACCAGCGTCCGAGTCCACCCCATTGCTCTCATCCGGGGCTCCTTCTTTGGCTTCCTCTTCTGCACTATCCTCCTTTAGATCGTCATTGGCATCATCACCAGCTATTCAAATAGCCCCAGCATCACTGAGATCACCTTCAAGTTCCCGTCCTCAATCTCTCGCCAGCAATCCTTATGTCCACCAGTCATCTTATAGATCCTACAACCAATCCCCTTCCATGAGTGTAAGTCGAAGCTCGGTCGATCTTAGGAACGTATCTTCCCAGAGATCTTACGCCTCTCAATTGATTTCGCCCCACTCCTCCGGCTATCCGTCCTTTTCGCCTCTCCACCCGAGATACATTTCTCCATATATTGCAAGTCCCAGCAATGCATCCCCGGGTTTCTTTGGTTCTAGTCATCGGCAGCATCCACTGCGTCATAATGAATCAGCTGCTAGTTTTTCTCCATTCGCTTCGACGCACTCTCTTCCAGATTGCTGATGTAGCGTAAGTTGGTGAGCATATATTAGATTCTATTGAACCTTATCGACCTTGATATGCTGTGATCGATCACTTGCGAGTTTATGCAGATCTTGTGTCCAGAATGTATCATGTTTCGACCTCTTACGTACTATGTTGGGTTTAAAAGGACGATCTTTGGTACGCTGTTACAAGGTTTTCTCAAAATTGTTTGTCAGAGTTTGTGTATGTACTATGGCGTGTTGATATTAACATTGTTATTCGAATAGTTGTCACGAGTGAATGGAATTAACCACTAACCGGGCATAAGTTTGATGTATAGACTTTTGCATTTGGTGATTTTATGGTGTCTTGTTGTCTAGCTTCGTTTTTAATCTTTGATCATATAGCTTTTTGTTTACTCTTCCTAGTCAAACTTAAGATCAAGTATATATGAACTAGAGAGCTAGCAATTTGGACTCCCTTAAAATTTCATATGCGTTCTATGCAGTCTGTATCAAGTTCTACAAAATAAAATAGACCTGATTGATTTTCACGTCGGGTTTAACATGGAATGTATAGAGATACAGGAGGAGGAAGAAGAAGAAACGCATTTTAGTTTTTATTTTAATAGTTTAATTTAGTTTACACATTTCACTCAAAACTACGTAGTTTTGGATCAGTCACAAGACACTAGTATACATTTTACTTTAATAAAATGGATGTTTCAAGATTAATATGGATATCAGTTGACTGATATAATTTTATATCAGTTATATTAATAAGGTTGTGACCTCTCATTTAAAATTATGGATCTGAGAGGGTTGCCCCGCTTCCACAAATTTATTTGAGTGGGTAAAAGTGAATTTTAATGAGGTGTCATAATCTTATTGGCAGGTTTAAGTTGCAACTGATATAAAATTATATCAGTCAATTTATATACATTTTTCTCATAATAGAGTTGTTTGTGAGAGTATTAAATTTCGTGAATTTTTTTTTTTTTTTTTGTAGAAATCACAAATAATTCTCGTCAGTTTTACGATTGGATTCTATTTATGTTCAGGTGTAATCACATATAAGACTTTTCACTCTTCTCTATATGAGTGTATTTAGTAGAAATAGATCTGTAAATATCTTATCACAAACTCAACTTACGTTGTCAACTGATCCACAGTCTCCGTAACATTTCATAAATGTATATTTCAATTCCATCAATAATATATATTTTTTTAAATTCCAAGTTATTATCCGTTCTAAAAAAATCAAATACTTTAAAAATATCATGCATGAAATGTGCTAAACAAATGCTAAACCAAGGCCTCTATGGTGCATGAAATGTGCTATTAAGAGTTAAACTTAGAAACTTATTAACTGTATGAAGCATATATTCATGTGATAATTTTTTTTTCTTTTTAAATTTGAGAAACGACTATCCAGTCTGTCAATGGAAGTTTTACAAGAACGTATCCATGAAATCTTGTGACATGTTTTCTCACCGTCCAAAATAGCCATATAATATTTATCATTTTCACATGTATAATGCACATTCTTAATCTATAACCGCTGTGACAACTTGTTAATTTATAAAATCATGTGGTATGTCATTAAATAAATATTTTTTCTTTATATATCTCCATTTTCTTGATATTACAATTCATCATATTCATATATGTACTCTAGCTTCTACTCATATCACAGTTTCACTTTAAAATGTCTAATGGAACAAAAGATTCAACGCCTCTTTCATGGATGGATAAGAATAACATTGCAGAAATTGAAGAAAAGTGTTTGAAAAAAGACATTGAAGACCTCAAAAAATGGGTATATATCATTTTCCTTCACTATGATAGTATTATTATTATTACACAAATAAAACTTTTTCTTACTTATTAATGCATGTCGTGAATCTTATGAATCGTGTTGAAAATAATGTTATTTTTCTATCTTTGTAAAGCAAAACTCTTTTATTGACAGATGTTTGATGGTCAAAACGTGCATAAGTTTGATTTTTGAAAGTAAGATTTTATTTTGAGGAACAAAAAAAAAAAAACGTAAAATTCTATGATGGTTGTACAAATTGGACTAGATTGGCATATTCCATGAAAGAATTAAGTTCAACAGTTTAGTGATCAATTTTTTTTTTGTTTGTTCGAAACTAGTTAAAATCAAACCACAAATCCCAATAAATCAATGGATTTGTAAAAATAAATGTCCATAATTTAGTTTCAACCCCTGTACTATTGTTTTTGTGTGTGAATTATTCGATATAATCTAATTTAAGTCAGGTAACCTCTTGACTGTTATTTTATTGATTGATTGATAGACTGATATGATGGACACCATGAAAGATGAGGAGTTAAAGAAATATTTGAAAACAAGATCGGCTGATTGTAAAGATGTGGAATTTCAGAAGATCACGCTCGCACCAAGACCAAGAGTAGTAAGCTACTTTTTAGTGTCGCACGTAATTAATTACGTGCATGCATGTTTATGCGCCTTACATCTTGTTCATATTCGTATGTGTTTGTGATTTGTGAAATAGGTTAAAAGAGCTAGGAAGTATTCAACTACTATCTCTAATGGAATAATGGCTTCGGTATGGAAGTTCCATAAAGACGATGACGATGGAGAGTCTTCTTTTACATCTGACGACTAGAATGGAACATGTTTTGAGTTCGAGTTCTTTTCACATGTACTCATCCATTAATAAATAAGATATTATAATAAAATGGATGCCTTTGTGTTTTTGTTCTTCTTCTAATATTATCTTAAACGTGGTATTATTTGCCAAAAAAACGAATGCATAGTAGATAAGGTTGATAATTCTATAATACTAGTTGTTGCGTCAATCTAGTACCATATGTTGGATTTGTATTCTAATTTTGCATGTTAGGATAGTTAAGAGTGTTGATGCTCTAAGATTCGATCTTGAATTTCTCGATCTCCAATCTTGAGTCATGAATCCTACAGAGAAGGAACATGTCGTTGAATAGATAATTGCCTTCTTTTGGGGTTCTATAAATTATTGTGAGTTTAAGAGAGAATGTGCATGTGTGGAATGTAGAGAATATGGATAAAGTGAATTCAAATGAAGTTCTTTCCTCTTCAAGTAATGTACGTAGTATTTATGCTCACAAAAGTGATCGACGACATGACATTGTGTGATTGAATGACAGGTAATATCACGATGAGCTCATAGGTTGCCATCTATGTGTAGTCTTCTTAGGTTGCTCGACTAGTTTATAGGATCTCTATTTATCTTTTCGGGTGGTAGATGGTAACTTGAGCTTCCATGAGCGTCTATACATCATGTGAGCATGGCTTCTTAATAACTGTACAATGATAATGTGACATTGATTCCCTTCTAGGCGTGTAGGGTATGGGGGCAATACCACCTTTCCGTGTGCTCGGGACATGCGAATGTGACCTAATTATGGGGACGATAGAATATAAAAATGACTATCAGCTTAAACTTATAGTTAAGATAGTAATTTACATGGTATCAGAGCATTGGTGACTAAAGGTCCTGAGTTCAAGTTATGTTATAAGTCATATTAAATTTCAGCACAAGACAAAAAGTGGACTTGTGCATGAGCCATGTGCGAGCAAAACAAGGTTTACACGTGACGAGGGGTGTTAGAATATAAAACTAATATTGAACCTTCAACTATCAATTTAAACTTTTAATTAAGATGATTGTTTACATGTGATGTTTTCAAGGGTGACACCCTACTAGGAGTCCCGAAGGTTGAATTGCCCATAACAAGATAATTCAAGCTTTAAATTTTCTAGTAAGAGGATATTTCAATATTTGGGACAAATTTGCACGAATTCACATATTTTATACCTAAAAAGTCAATTGATAGGCTTGAAATCCGTTTAAGTCAAAGCTCTTTCGATCTGATTTGAATTCGATTTATTAATCTGAACTCGTACAAACCAACCAGAACCCGATCTAAAGCACAAAATTGCCACATCTAGTCGTATCAAACTCAAGAAATACATAATTAACCTATTGTCAATAATCAAAGCATAACTAAATATAAATTATTCAAAACTTTGATTTTTTTTTCCAAAGAAACAATTAAAAAAAAACACAAACATAAACAAAAATGAAAAAAAAGTGGATCCATTCTAGCCAAATGCAAATAAAAGTCCAAAATTCCTCAATACCAACTCCTCATTCACATCAAAAGCATCACAGACAAACACGAAGGAGAAGAAGATCATAATTCTCCCCAAATACGATCGAGAAAAATGCGTTTCTACGTCGTCGTTTCAACGATACTCTGTTTGCTGATACCAGTCTCAGTTTCAGCGAAGCCCGAGTTCGCCATAGATGGGAAGGTGCTGGAGCTCGATGATTCCAACTTCGAATCCGCCATCTCCGCTTTCGATTACATCCTCGTTGACTTTTACGCCCCTTGGTGCGGTCACTGCAAGCATCTCGCTCCTCAGGTATCCAAATCCTGTTTTTTTCAGATTTTTTTTTCTCATTTTTATCGCCCATTTTAATTTGTTGATTCTGGGTTTTATGAGAATATGAGTCGTGGGTATGTTTTGATTTATACCCATCAAGGTGCTGAGCTGAGAGAGATCTAAATTTTCGATTTTTTTTTGGGTGTGTTTGTGCTCTCTGGTTAGCAATCAAAATCATAGATTTCAGTGATGTATTAGGCTTTCCATGGCGTGTTAGCAAATGGGTTGGTTTTGTTTTTCTTAGTTTTTTAGAGAAAAATAGCAATCAATGTATGGGTTATGGAGATGATTGCAGACTGAAATTTGGAATTACTGTTCTTACATGATTGTAAATTCGTAATTTTATGGTTAATTGGTTGAACTGAGGTTTGAGAATTTGATGGTTATTGGACCCCCAACTGGTGAGCTTTGACTCTTAAGATCAATTGCACTGTTGTGGTGAGATGGGCAGTTTCTAAGATTGGTATGTTTGTTTTTTAGAGTGAAGTACCTTTTTATTCATTGTGTTTTCTAGTCACTATATAGTAACATGTTATCCATTCTTTATTTTTCTTCATATAATCTGCTTATATTTTCCCGGTAAACTGTATTGTATTCAATCAAACAAGAACCAAGCAATGAAAACTCAGGACCAAGAAACATAATAAATCCAAAACAAACCCACAAAGACAGCCTTTTTAGCCTATTTTAAAGCCCTCTCCTCTAAGAATCTCAGGCCTCAAACCTTCCTAAGATTTTGAACCACGAAACTAAACTAAAGACCATTTTTTGTTGTTTGTTTTTGCCTTTACTAGCTGATACTTGACATGCAATGTCATTAGTGGAAACAATACCCAATGGAAATTTAACAACAGCCTCAAATGACTATAGCTTGGTTGTCGAATCAAGGTTCATATCATGAATAGTTAAAGCTGTTTTTTGAATCCTGAATTGTAGTGTTCATAATTTTTTATTTTATTATTATTATTTTTTTTTTGCGATGGATATAGTTTGGAAGATATTTGTAATTGTGTTCCTTCATATGTATTAATGTAATCAATATGTCCTCTGCCTCCCCCTCCCTTCTTTGTTTTAATTGTGTAGGTGGACTCTTCATACTCTAAATCCTAATCAATTCATATTTGAAATATTAATATTCAAAGAATCTAATTAGAATTGATTGAATTGGGTGTTTATGTGAACAAAAATAATATAACATAGTTTACTCATTCATAGGCCTAATTTTTATTGATGGGCTTGCTGTGCTAGATTAGGATTTGTATCCCGATTGTTAGATAAGCCCAATTTTTTGACCTGGATGAACCGTGCAATTCATATTGATTATATGCCAACAACCATGGACTATGTTGTCACCTTAGTAACATAATCACTTGTTTGATAGGCTGCATGCATGTTGAGGGTGTTGTTGCCCATGCACATTCTCTTGGATATTTTATTTCTTGAAGCTTTACCCTTTTGCCTTCATTTTAGTGAACACTTAAATTAGTCTTATTCTATTGCAAGATCCTTGTTTAAAATGGTTCTTTGCACTGAAATGCTAATTATGTAGTTTTGAAATTCCTTTCAACTTTCTATATGATTCATTTTTTCAGTTCCTTGTGGAATATGGTAATTTGGGTAGAAGAATAACAACTTTAATTGTTGTAATTGCAGTTAGATCTGGCAGCTCCTAAGCTTGCTGAACTGAAAGAGCCAATTGTGATAGCGAAGCTAAATGCAGACAAGTTTACTCGTCTTGCTCGTAAATATGATGTTGAGTATGTTTTTATTGGCTTCATTTCCATTTCATATTTCAAAATAAATTTATGTTTTCTTACATGATTTTAGAGTTTATTGAATTACTTTCACTCAACCAAGTGTGCGTCTATGAAATTAATCAATACTTTATTTAAATGAAACATTACTCAAACCATTTAACTTAATTTTCTTGGATGCAGTGCATATCCAACCCTCATGCTCTTTATGCATGGTGTCCATACAGAATACTATGGACCAAGGAAAGCAGAGTTACTTGTTCGATACCTCAAGAAGTTTGTTGCTCCTAATGTAGCAGTTCTTAATTCGGACTCTGCTGTCAGTGAATTTGTGGAAACAGCTGGCGCATACTTTCCTATATATATAGGTTTTGGATTGAATGAGTCGGTGATTTCAGATATAGCCATAAAGTATAAGAAAAGGGCATGGTTTTCAGTGGCAAAAGATTTTTCCGAGGATCTCATGTTATCATATGATTTTGACAAGGTTCCCGCTTTGGTATCCTTGCATCCAATTTACAATGAGCGCAGCGTTTTCTATGGCCCCGTAGAAGGTTAGTGTTTTTCTGATTCTCATGCTTCATATTTCAGGTCTATCTAGTAAATACCTTGTTTCAGTTATTGCTTCTCATGCACGCCTTTGATATCATATTATTTCTGGTATACTATAAGTTTAGAAAAACTAAGAAGTATCAAATTTAAAGTAAAATAAGATTTTTTTTGAGATGGATGTAAGTGGGTACATTTTTTGGATATAAAATTGAGTCCTATTAGTATTACACAATCCATCTTACTGGTGGGATATGTGAATGTGGGGTCTGGAGTTAGATAGTTCAGTACTTAACATCATATGAGTAATAAATTAGACTTTGTCCATGAATTATACCAATAAGTTTGTTTCTTATGGAGTGATGAAGCGGTGAAAATAAAGTCCCACATTGAAATGTATTGAAAAGTCCAAAACCCTTATGTGGACCAATATTAAAAACTTAACATGGTATCAGTGTAGGTTTTAAAAGCTTCTGATTATGCATGAATCAAGTCCTTGGTAAAAAAGATGTGAGCCTCACATGGGAGGGGAGGGGTGAAGTGAAAATAAAGTCCCACATTGAAAAGTTAAGAAAAGAATGAGCTACATGGTGCTAGCCAAGCTTAACTAACATGGTTGACCTTATAGTATGGGAAGCCCAAAGCTCTAATATTTATTATTGGATTATATGACTCCCATTTTTGCCTTTTTTCTAATGCTGACTTGTACCAACACTTGCGCTTGTCAATTCTTTGCTGTATCATTTGTGTTTAGACGGTCTAATCTTAACCATGTCATTTCTAGTCCTCTTAATGATGAAACTTGTCTTATGTCTAGTAAAGTTTTATCAAATGGAAATTTTAATCTTGGGACGCAGAAGCTATCATTTATTAAACTGGTTGAATCGTGTGTATGTTGTATTATGATTGATTTTCCAACTTGTTAGTGTGCTATGTTGCTAAAGTATATTAATAACAAGTTGATAAAAATGTGGATAACAAACCCACTTAGCAAGAACAATCATTTTAAATAAAGATAAGTATACACCTTAGACATTTGACTTGATTTACTTTGTCCGAACCTGAACCGTCTCTTTGTTAACCCCCAGAACTGTGGATACAAATTAGACTCTATACTATTGTCATTGTCTTCATGAAAATGGTGATTGGAGAATCAAGTTCTTAAGAAAATATACATTAATTTTTCAACTATTTTCTTAAATTTCTGTGTGAAACATTCGTGCCTTGCCATATCTTCAAAATTGGCAATGACATATTTCTAGTTATGACAAACAAAGCATAATTTCTGATTCAACAAATTTGAAAGTTTTGAATGTTACTGTCAGTGCCTTTTCTTGCCTTCACTACAATACTCTCCACTTTTTGGTGCCCACCACCACTACTTAAATTGCAAAAATCGACCCTTCACATAGCAAAATACTGCAAAACAGAGTGCTTGAACTTCATTTTCAAAAAGAATCTCAATTCATAAGCCATAAACAATTTTTTGTAGCACATGCATGCCTTGTCTGTCGGTTTTGGTGAGCTGTAGTTTTGGATTTACAAAATCTGTTAACGAGTCCGAAACTAACAATTTTAGGACACAAAGGCCACCACCGACCATCAAAGTGTAGTTTTGGTCGTGTTTAGGGGCTATCACGGGTGGGGCAAAGGGCAATTTTGGTTTATAGATTGTTTTGCACACCGCACTGTTTACAAACCCATCTAGTCCACAATAACTGCCAACTACAGCCTCACAGGCTTCATTACTTTCTGCAGTGATAATTAAACCTTAACTTTTTCAAACAGCTTTCTTGAGTTTCTTTGCTCCGGAAGCTGTGTACATGTTCCTAAACAACCTTAGATTAGGGAGTTGATACACTAATGACTTAGTACATGAATTATGTCTTATGTGTATTTATGGTTTTCATTGTTGAAGTTGTACTGAAGAAAGAAACAAAGTTAGAGGTTCATTGTCTCCACTTTCTTTCTCTCACTTTTGAACTTCATCTTTCGAACCTTTGACCTCATTATGTCTGCACCCATGTTCCTTTCTTCTATTTTAGAGATAGCAATTCAGGTATCTGGTAGGGGTTAGGGACTTGGGTTGGATATTTTTGGGTTGGGGTTGATTGAAAAGACCCAACCCTTTAGAGGTGTGGGGTTGTGGGTTTGTAATGGAAATAGCGCAGGTTTCCCAACCTGACCCACACATCTTGCATGGCAAATCCGACCCAAAAATTAATGGTAAAAAAAAAAGACCTGAAACTCCAATTGCCAGCTCTACAACTGCATTTTTTATAGCATAATAGTTGAAGTGCTTTAAATTTAATTCATTATCTGTAAGTTTGCTGGCTGAATGAAGGAAACATATTTAACATTTACCTTCATGTGACTAAAACTGCAGATAACTTTTTGGAGGAATTTGTGAAACAAAACTTGCTGCCTCTGGCTTTGCCCATAAATACTGACACTTTGAAGTTGTTGAGAGATGATGACCGAAAAATTGTTTTAACAATTGTGGATGATGAGACTACTGAGGAAACGGAGAAATTGATTAAATTGTTGAAGGCTGCAGCATCTGCAAATCGTGACTTAGTGTTTGGTTATGTCGGATTCAAACAATGGGAGGATTTCGCTGATTCATTTGAAGTTTATAAAAAGACCAAACTACCAAAAATGATTGTTTGGGATGGAGACCGGGATTTCTTTTCGGTAAGATGTGGTTTATCTGAAAAATTACTTGCGCATCTCATTTTACTGTCATTGCAAAGGATACTTTGTTGCTAGTTATGTGTTGATGTGAGGCATTTCAGTATTGTTCTCATCAGGATAGCATGCCATTTGTTATTGTTTTGCTTCATAATTTTGTTAATGTTGCTCGATTATTGGTGATTTTAGACAACTGGGTTGACGACATTATAGATCTTCCTATAATGTCGCTCATTAGAATGCCTTTTATGGCAAGTATTTACGATGTTCTATGTAAGAGAGTATACACATTAGCGTAGCTTAGTAGTTAAAGGCGTGCCTCAAGCAAGCCTCAGGTGAGGCTCAAAGGTTTGTGCCTTGCACATGGTCATGGCAGATGACATTCATCAGGCGTGCGTCTAAGCCTTTCGCCTTGACTCCAAAACCCTTTTGCGCCGATATGTAAGAAAGTATTATTAGAGCAGATTAGTAGTCAAAGGCACGCCTCAGACACCTTGGCGAGGCTCAAAGGCTTGGGCCTTTTATGGTAAATTCATATGATCTACAAAAGAGAGTATACATATTAGCATAGCTTTGGCTTCTCTACTAGTTTACTCGGTGTTTCTAACATAAAAACTATAGTAACAAAAACAAAAACACTTGTTCTAATCCATTGTTAATACTTGTGTTGAAGGTTATTGGTTCGGACGTCATTGAAGGGGAAGATCAGGGATCTCAAATCACACGATTCCTCGAAGGATACAGGCAAGGTGATACCATACAGAAAACAATCAGCGGTCCATCGTTCATGGGTTTCATCAATTCACTAGTCGGGCCGAGAATGATTTACATCATTGTTTTTCTCGTTATCGTTGCGATGCTTATACAAACCATCTCTAAAGAAGAGCCTCTTAGGGTTGGTACTGCAGATCAGGCTGACCATGGTAGCAGTTCTGCTTCGGAAGATGGAGCCGGAGATTACAGATCAGGCGACAAGGAAGATTAGAAGTGAGGGCTTTTTGCTGGTGATATTGGCAGAATTTTAGGGTTTGTGTAGAAGCAAATTTTTCCAGGAACTTGTAAAAGGTGTTTGGTTTTAGGTATAGAACTTTAACGTGTATTTTGATTATTTGGTTTTCAGTAAATTATGGTACTGAAGTTAAAGAAAAGATTTGTGGAGTAAGAAAAAAAGGTCCTATATGGACCAGTGACTGAAATATTTCATTTTGTATTGATAATTAGATGAACCAAAGACCGGAATGAACTAGGTTTAGACTAAATTAAGTGAATTTAGGGTTGTCGTTTAGGAATTGTATATTAGGCTTTCGACAAAATATACTTTGTCTATGGATCTCAGGGATATTCCGTGGAAAACAATTTTCATTTTCTAGTTTTTGTTTTCTGTGAATTAGAATGTCGTAAAAACAATTTTCATTTTCTAGTTTCTTGTTGCCAAATGATCACAGAATCTGAGAAACAAAACAGTAAAATGAGCCTATGTACATGGGGAAAACATCAAATTTCTCAATTGTACAATCTTCTTCGAATATTCTGTTCTAAACATTTTGTTACCTGTATACATGATCTAACAATCAACCAAACTAAATACAAAATCCTAGAATCATTAGCATTTACTTGAAGAGAAACACCTGAACGAATCGTACCACGCTACGACGCTCGGGCATTTCTGCCTCCTCTCTCGCTAACAGCCTCGCACAACCGGCATGGCAGCGTGTCGAGGCTCAGTGCTCGGGTTTTTCCATAGTTGCCCATTACACCACATCTTCTCCAAGCATGGTATTCGGCGTATGCTATGGGGTCATTGGCGAGGGCCTTCACGTAAGATGCCAACTCCTTCAGTGAGCTGAATTTAGTCCCGTCTATAATTGAATTCGGGGGCACAAAGTCCTCAACATTGGGAGCGCCAAAATAGATGGGAACTGCACCGGAGTCTAATGCGTAAAATAATTTCTCCGTCACGTAACTTTCCGTCACGGTGTTCTCTATCGCAAGAACGAATTTGTAGTGAGACATGGCACAATGCAAATGGTCCCACCATCTCCGAGTGACGCTCTCATCGCTAGCACATTCGGGGTAGAGCGAAAGGGCCATGTCAAGACCACCAACATTGTTCAAGCATTTGCCAAATGAATGAGTTGGAAGCAGATTGAGGAGGCTCTTGGCAAGTCGGTTTCTTTGGGGAAGGCAACGCGATGAAGACCAATAAACGAGTGTGTCCTTGAAAACAAAAATGCAGGTAACGTCATAACTCATAACCACTATTTTTCCTGAACGAAAAAAATGATACTAGGAAACAAAGCCAAGTACTTAACTTACATTATTCTTATACGAAGAGACATGATAGTTACGTCCATTATGGAAGAGAGAGCCTGCATATGTTGACTGGACGTCGTCTTGGGCGTGATAACTAATAAATAAATCATCAAAACCTGATCTCTTTCGGCCAGCCTCAAGGTCCATGTATACTCGAAGTGGATCTCCACTCCGTCTCTGATATGAGCAAAAAGTCACAACTTATTACAAGTCGACAGAAATAATATACAAAATATGAGTGCATATAAACCAGAAGTTAAAGGAAACAATGGTTCTAGTTAATACATCTGAAACATACACTTGCACAAAGTACGGTTGTACAAAAAATTTCTCTAAGAAATTGGGAAAAACATTAATCAATCCAATCGATATAGTACATATTATAACTATCTTCACAATAGCAACTGAATACATACATTTTAGTGCATGCAATAAATGAATACAAAAAACGGCGGATAATGTTTTCTGAATTAGAACAGCCTCAAGGTCACAAAACAACACCTAAATAAAGTGATACAATGAAAATATATTTGAAACATAAAGTTATTCATTATTACAGTACTTCACCAAATTAATCAAGAAAATAGAAAGAAAGACATAAATATTACTACTAGCAACTGAATACAATCAGAATGTCACGGAAAATTACCAAGGCAATGATTACAACATCAACCAATATCTTGCATGTCCATAACTTGAGAGAGAGAGAGATTAGTAATTAGTGATTATACTCACTTCGAGAGAGAGAGAGAGAGAGAAAGATTAGTAATTAGTGATTATACTCACTTCCCATCCCAAAATGAGTGTCCATTTTCCCATTTTTGTAAGTGTTACTAATAATTTAGTTGGGGTTGTACTTTCCCTTATATCCCCAAGTGGTCTTGTTGTAACAAAATCAAGAGATTCTAATTAACTTATTTTAGCAATATTATTGGTAATTCATGCTAGTTCTCCCTAAAAACGAAAGCAGACACTCATTTAAGGACAAAGGATGTGTATATTTTATTTGTCTAGTTAATCTTAGTAACTCAATAGGGAAATTGTGGCTAGTTTATATTTAAGTGGGTGGAGCCCACTGTCTTTCATAATAGTTTGGACTGTTGGAAGTGGTGACAAATACGTAGAAGGAAAAAATTTCACAACAAAAATATTTTCCTCGGTTTAGATGGTAAAGTAAGGATGGAAGTGACCGAGGGCTGTAGCTGTATAAGGTGAGATATTCTTTCTATTTGACCGACCATCTCATGTCTACAATTTCCTTTACCTAAGTTTCCCAACCAAACACAAGAAATTAGATTTCCTATCATTTCATTCCAGCACATCCAAACAAAGGAAAGAATATACTTTATAATACTTCATTTTCCTTCAATTTATTGGAAATTCATGATTAGCTAACTTCATAAAGAAAATATGATACTCATTTTGAGACAGATGCAATGTAAAATAGAGGCATTTCCAAACAAGATAGTTAGCATTATTGGATAAAAATCACATCTTTATCCAATGGACTGATGCACGATTGCAAATTTGTGATACAGGAGAGTTAATTGAAGTATCCTAAAGGTTTTAATCATTTGTTGGAAATATAGACTCCGACATAACCGTGTGTGAATGTGTAAGTAAATGTACATTGAAAAATTCATTGCATGTCTCGTCCTTCGTCCAACATGGTGTCCCCTAAACATACACTGTATTTTAAATGATAACATTAGAAAGCAAATAGGGCAATATGAAAGTCAAATGTTTTGATTTATGAAGGGAAAATTTTTGAGGTTAAAGCAAACTATGGCTCAGGTTTCTTTAGTATCAAAAGAGAACCCAACACCAGCAGGGAAAGGGAATTAAGATAGAACAATCACTTTTGAGAGTAGTAATTAATCTCAAATGCTACTAGAAAATAGATAATGAAAATGAGTTCACTTCTTCACTGACAGAAACTAAGTGCCAAGGGACAATGCATATACTTTAACATATTTATTTCACACAGAAGCTACGAAACTAGATCCTTACATAGTCTGAACTATATAGTACAACTCTGAGAAATTAAAACTATATCTGTTCTAAGATTATAAGTTCAAACAAAACTTCGCACCTTATTACAGTCTATATGAAGGGAGAAATTGAATTTATAGATGAAAATGCTCAGGCGGATATGTGATAGCACTAGAAACGAAACTATCTGGGGAAGAATTGGGGTAGCTTTGATTGAAGATCGGATGAGTGGAAACCGACTGTGGTTTAGGCATGTGCAGCATTGGGACTTGGGAGGTTATGTAATATCCGAGAACTATAAAGAACACTACGGTAGAAAAAAGGAATAGATCATGCAACCATACAATATTAAACACAAAACTCAAACTCTTAATGAAGTAAACTACATTTTCAACTCTAGTACCATAGCACTTATTTATAGACAACATAAACCTTTTTTGACAAGTGATCCAAGGGTGACTCATATGCAAAACAATATAGAAATTCAATTCTACAAAAATTGAAGTTGCTAAATATATGATAACCAAAGAAATACATCCAAGACTCACACACTTCTCTAATCGGTCCATTGATCATGTCACCATAAAACTCTCACCATGTTACGATCAGTCTGAAACCCAGGATTGATTCGGAACCATATTGAAATGCAAACGCGTGGAAGTGATAAAAATACAACCATTCACTCAACGAGCTCTGATACAATATAATTCCGATAAGACTAAAATCTAAATTATTATTTGGTGATCCTATTGCAGATCTATACTATTAACAGTTACACTAGTTATGGATCAATATAGCAAACATGAAAATATCCCATGATAGAGGAAAATAAATCGAAAAAATGCATATTACCAAACACAGTTTATATTTCTCCTAGTTCGGCCAACACTAAATCTGAAATATTGCCCAGCAGCCAAATCTATGAACCTGTTTTTACATTAAAAAACTTTCAATAGCAATTTGCATATACTATCAATAGTAATTAAAAAAACTTGCCTAAAAATTTAATAATCAAGATAGAATGATGTTCTTGATGTAAACAACATAATGCTTAACAGGCTGTTACGATACAAGAGGATGACAGAATACTCTGAAAACCAAAGGGAAGACTCAAATAGAAAACCAGCATAATGTTATTTATATAAAACAAAAATCTTTCTTAACAAGTGAAACAAGCGACTAAAATGCAAAACAATATAGGAATTCAATTAACCTAAAAAGAGAAATTTTAAAAGTAGATGATAGCTGAATAATATGCACCGAGTCTATCATAGTATGTTCCTAAGTTATCAGAAAAACGCTACCTGAGTAGCAATCTCCATTCTGGAATCGTGCTAAATAACTATTGAGTTTTAAGTTTTTAATTTCAAAGGTTCAAATTTACTACGTGGTATGTCAACGAACCAAACACGGAAATCTCCGTTCCCATTGTATGATTGAGAATTATTCAATTAACTATGTTAATACTAAATGTTTTGGAAAGGAAAGCCTCCATTTCCGTTCCAAAGAAGACTCAAAGTTATTAAAAAAAAAAATCTAAAATCCTATCGTTCCTCATACCAAAGTATTTAGCGATCCAGGTAACTTAGACTTTGTTCAATCAAATTCATTAATGTGACATATCACAGTTCCCCTGAAATTCAGGATTGTGTCGGAACCATATTGAGATGCAAACACTTGAAAGTGATAAATTCAACCATTGACCAACAAGCTCGGATACCCTAACATCTTGATTGAACTAAAGCTTAAGCTAACAATTGAGGGTACAACTGTAGTTTTATACTCTAACACTAGAAATGGATCAACATGACAAATAAGTTAATTACAACAAACAAGAATAGATCCTACAAAAAAACAACAATTTGATCCAAATCACCAACAAATTGCATAAAAACTCAAGAAACAAGAAATGGGGTTATTCGAATACCTGCCGCGGGGGCGTAGTAGTCTCGAACAACAAGGCATCGGGCCGATCGGCAAGAACCGGAGATTTAGTCCACAAACAGCTCAATCCACAGCGGCAAGAGTACAAATTATCCAAATTATCAGGAACCCACGTCCACCCTTTAACCAAGACACTAACATGATTCATTTTCAAGGCACCACATCGCAAATCAGCACCAAATTGCTGCAAAGAAGCAGACCCATTAGGGATCGAGTCCTTCCGGGTTTGTCTGAATTGGGCACAACCCACTTGAGAGTCCCATTTACGGAACGCGCCGAGCAGGTCGGTGAAGGGCTCCGGTGAAGATTTGGGTTGGATCCGAATCTGGTCGGTGAGGAGTGGAGCGGAGTTGGAGAGAGATGGGAATTGGAGGAGGCCGGAGAAGAAGAGGAGCGAGAATGTGAAACCCAGCATGAGTGTGACGGTGATGGTGTTGAGAGGCTTCGATGGCATGGTTGGGATCGAACCAGAGCCGAGAATAGAGAGATGGGTCAGAGTATTTGATCCATGGTTTTGTGAATTTGGTGGAGAAGTTGGTGTTTTTGACTATGAACTCACTCACAAATGGTTTGGTCAATAGTGTTGTTTATTATTCTTCACAGCTACTTTGATTATTCTTCTTTACTATTGGGATCTAATTCAATTTGGTATTAAGTTAAATAGGGCGAGAACGAAGACGATATAAAATTATATAGAAGACAACTCGCAAACAAAAAGTCAACAACTATCAAATTGAGTCTGAATAATTAAAATATTCGAAATAGTTTAGCCGATAGTAGTTGAATCTTTTCCATTAGTTGACCACGTGAATGGATCTATCAACCGTCCCTCGCCACTATCGGGTCTATCATATGATTCGGCATCAAAGTTGAATGTTGATCTGATAGCTTTAACCAAACCATCACATTCCTAGCCTGGTTCTAATCTATGCAACCGCCTTTTATTGTCATGCGTACACTCAAACGAAAAAAAACTGATTAATTAAGAAAAATAAGTATAGCAAGACAAAGGTTTTTAAAGGTTTTTAAATCTATGCAACCGCCTCTTATTGTCTTTTTACTTTTATGTTAGAGTTCTTTTGCGGCTATGTCAGTCTCGTGTGACTTTAATTGTGCGTATCGTTGTGTTTTCACGGATAGAACTGGATGGTACAAGAAAAGCTTCGAAATATGCTTGCTCCAGCTTCAATGACGTCCATAGTGGCCGTTGAACTGGTTTGAGGCGGTTTAGTGGCTCGCAACAGTAAAAGATGGCTCACGACGAAGCAGCACTGATGGTTTCA
>JAYMTE010000218.1:0-21382 GCA_036897545.1 Pelargonium fulgidum
TGTGGAATTTTCAAGGAAGATCACAAAGATGAAAATCATAAAACAATAAATGTTGTGAGAGAGATTAAAAAGGGTATTGTGTGTGGACTGAGTACGTAACTCACTTTGAGAAAATCAAGGAGCTTTTTGAATATTTAACGGTTGGTTTTGAGTTTGTGTTGGTTGCATATGCAAAAATGTAGTGGAAAAATTATTGTTGCTTTAGTTGCAAGTATCACGGAATTTGATTGTTATTAATTTATTTTAGCATATATTTACTATAAATAATAGTTTGCTTATCTACTCCAATTTTTTCAACTTAATTATTTTTCCTTAAAATAACAAATTTTAACAATTGTGTAGTTAGTTGTGAAGTTTTGTTGGTAGGACAAGTTATCTTACAAATTTGAGATGGTTTGTATGAATGAAATTTTCCCCTTTTATACTCCAAGTTTATGAAAATTAATGCGTTTCTTTTGACTCGGTTCAATTTGACACGTGTGTTCTTTTTGTAATTATTTAGGTAATTTTTAATATTTTACGAGTACTAATATTTTTTAGGGCTTCTGGTTCAAGATTCGGTTCATGTTGCATGCGTAGGGAAGAGCGTCCGATAAGCGGAAATTTTGAATGTACGCCTAGAGGACCGCATCGAGTATTTCGGGGGGTAATAATGTTAGGTGTTGGAGTAATTTTTGGGAGTTCACTTGATCTTGAGAGTAATTTGAGAAGTCACGTGCATGGTGGCACTCTCGAAAGTGACATCAGAAGTCACATAAAAGTACTCTCGAGATTAATTCAAATTTTAGATTGGACATAAAAGAGATTTAAATTTGTTTGGATTTCAAATTTTGGCCTGGAGATCGGATTTTTGATTTTAGTATAAAATGTGCATATTTCGTCTGCATTTGTCCCAATCCAACATGGTAAACCAATTTGAAAAGTGGTCAAATTGGATTTTAGACTTCTATTAATAAAAAGTTGGTTCCAAATTGTCAACTCTAACGTAATGCTAATGCTCCTACCATTGTCTGATTCTCTTCGTTATTTATTTGTGTGTCCTTACTCTTCCTTTTTCTCTATCAATTTCCCAAATAAATTCTTACATAGAACCCTAGCTCAATTTCAAGCAAACACAAACAATTTTTCAATAGTTTGGAATTTTTTGAGTCAATAAAAGGGAAACAAATTGCAAACAGTTGGTGCTGAGTTTTTCTTTAACTTGCAGCACAAGCAAGTCCAAAGTGTTAACTCACAAATACAATTATCAATGATTCAACAACATTTCCTATGTTACAAAGTTAGTTTTTGTTTTCTCTAGTTGCTCTCTAACACCAAACATGGTACATTGTGATCACATATATACTTGTACATGTTAAAATGTCAAAATAAACTAAACTGATAATTTGAACATGAACTCGCGGACGACACTTTAGAACTTGATCTGCATTTTTGTACTCTAAGCCGACAATTTGGACTAAAACCTGACTTGGAATCTGAATTGTCAGCTCTAGAACGAACTATACGATGCGGATTTCCTGCAGAACTTAGGCCCTCCACTTCCGGTCCCCTTGAGAGCTGCAGCATATTTCATTAACTCCGATCTTTCGGGAACCATGAAATGCTCTATCTCCTGCGCCAAATCAGCCGAAGCTCGCCTACTCATATCATACCTCTTCTCCCTACTCGAGGATCTTGATTCAATATTATGCGATTTCTCCAATTCCTTGATGTTTTCGGTCTTGACCACAGTCCTCGATCTTGGAATATCCAAAGGCGGGATAGATGAGCTACGACGAGCACGAGGAGGAGTTGTGTATCTACTACTACGCCCGTGATCAGTACGAGGAGTTGTGAATCTATTACTAGGCGTGTCAGTTCCCGCTGAAACGCTCCAACAATACTGCGACGAGTCACTATCATCCCTCTCCGGGTTACGAGTACTATCTTTGGTTTCTTTCGAATCTTTTGACTCTTTTCCCTTTATCATTTTCTTGAGCTTCTCGATGAACTTGTTCTTGCTCGATTTGGATTTCTGGGAAGTTGATTGCACATCGGCTGGAGACTCATCGGACATATCAAAGTCCGGGTTATAAGATGCCTGCGAAGATGACCATCTATCAGAATCTAGATCAGCATTGCTACTCCTACCCTTTTCGCTTGCTCCATCGTTGTTGTTGTTCGCGTATTCGAGTATTAGCTGCTTCGCTTTCTCCTCGGACTTGGGGCTCATCTTCTTGCTCAAGTCTCTTGCAACTGTTTTGCCAGAGGAAGACTGGTAATTTCGCATCTCGAAGCGTAAACAAGCGTTTAGCCATCGAAGATAGACTAATTCTTCAACGTCGCTACATTTGTCTGCTTGGAGTTTCTCGACTTGCTTCGTCAAGGATTCGTTTTCTTCTTTCAAATGATCATTCGTTTCCTTTAGTCCTGTGGCCTGAACGAAAGATACACAAATAGATTGAACATAAGTAACACAACAAATAGACTGTTAATAGTTTGTCTAAATTCTTGAAGTTTTCGGCGTCAAAATCATAAAGATTCAATTACCTCTGAGTCCTCCAAAACCGAAGTTGCAAGAATTTGTGTAGACTCCAAACGCTGACCCAATTCGGCATTTTCAAGCTGCAGTCTCAAATTCTCCGATCTCAATTCCTCACACTCATTTTCCAGATCCTTTAGCTTATTCAACTTTGATTGAGCATCCACGTCGCTCGCAGAAGCCTTCTGTTCTTGCTCTCGCAAGTTCGTGACTCGTTCTTGCAGAGTCAAGATGTGTTCTCTATTCTGCTCAGCTTCATATCTCAGCTTCTTCTTGAGCAGCTTAATTTTTCCCTTGGCAGCTTCGAGCTCCGTCAAGACTTTGCCATGGTTGGCTACTTGCGCCTCTAGTCTCCGGTTATCTCCTTGCAACGACTCGATCTTGAGGCTCAAAAGCTTGTTCTCCATGTTGCTTATCCTCAACCGGTTTTCGAGCTCCATGACAGTTTTTTCTTGCTCTTTGAGGCCATAGTACTCGAGAAGTTGGACCTCGAGGTTTCTTTCCCTCTCACGTAGTATTCGGACCATGCTCTTCAAGTGCTTGATCTCTTGCTCATAATCATCTGGCTCGACGCATCTAAAGGTTCTAGGTGTGCTTAAATCTCCCCTTGGCGTCTCTACGCTTTTCTTGGGGGAAATCGGGCTATCAGCAGCTGAATAGTCTACTTCTTTCACGAGTTCGCTGAACTGTGGGGAGAGGAACCCGTCTTTCTCTGCACCATGCCTGCTGCGTGGTGAAAGGCCTATTGTGCTATTATCAACTGCGGACTTCTCAATGCACGTGTCTTGCTGCGAAAGAGAAACCGAAAATACCTTATAAATTTAAAATTTGTCTGGAGAATTTGTATCCAAACACAAAATCAAATTCACATTAAGTTCCGAATTCAAGGTTTATACAAGATATTAGCATTTCTCTTTTGCAGAAAATAAGAAATGATATGTTATAGTAGAAGAAAAGACCTCTATAGTAAAATACGAAATAAGTATCGTCTAAGGATTAATCTATGGAAGCGATTAAACTACACTAATTAAGGCAGGATCAAGAAATTTCAAAGATCATGCTTTCTATTGTATTTGAACATTCCCTTCAACTCAAGATGTTGCTCAATAGACGTTTGATTTGTGAAAGAAAAACAACGTGAGACAAAAAATCCGAAGAAATCAGAATGTGATGGTAGCCTAAAACCAAGCGTCATTGTCAAGGGAGTGATCGATCGAGCATGCCTAAAACCAAATGCTAATGACGAGAACACCAAAAGACCCAACAAGTCTATGATTTTTCTCATTGTGGAGAGGTAGCCACATTTAATGCTTTTGAGAAGAAAAAAAACAACGTAAAAAGTGTTGAGAAAAGATGTCCCGTCCTAAGATAGTGATTACTAAGAAGGCTTTGATACCACTAGAAAATATGAAATGATAAGTTGCAGTTTTGTATTTAGATAATTTCATAAAACACGAGATCCTAATTGATCTCAACAAAACCATAAGACTAAACTAAATTACTAAAATACTTCAATAGGACTTACGTATTTTTCTGGTGAAGATGACCCATTGTTGTCGGAAGTAGACGCATGAACTTCATCTTTTTGTCTTGCTCCTCTCGAATCAACTTGCGAACAAATATGCAATACATGACTAAAACATGAATAGATGTAAAAGTTTCAAGTTGTATCCAATTTAATATATATTAACACCAACCTGAAGAGTGTGTGGCTATGGGTGGAGGGGGTCGAGAGGCTCTGATCCTTCGAATCCTATGGCGAGAATAGAGAAGCCCGGCACAGGAGAGAGTGAAGGCCACTCCTAGTTTCAACATAAGAGGCTTCATTTCTTTCTTCTCTCTTGCCATCATAACCAAAACCCGAAAAGGTTCATCAAATCACAAAGAGAGAGGCACGAGAAATTAGAGACTATTGTCATCTTCTTCATCATCATCCTCCATCTATATACTAGAAAGAAGAGAAAAACTACCCGTCAAGATTGAACCGAAAAAGAAACAAAAATACTAACAATTTTCCATGTTTAGGGTTGGTTACACAAATCAATTAACAGAACTCAATGAAATCTTGCACTCGTCGAATTTATCATTCATTCGTCTTATCTAATGTTATCTCTTCCGTTTAAGTCACTGATCCAAAATTAAGCGAAAACCACAAAACAATGATATTTACATCATCCAACCCCTAAATATAAGGAAATGAGCTCAAAATTTAGTTGATTCTATATATGAAAGGGATTGCGATCTCCATCGACAAACTAGAAAAGGAAAGAAGTCCAAATTCAACAACAATAACAACCAAATCATTTTCCATCCCAAAATTTGGTTACACAAATCATTTAGCAAAACTAATTAACATCTTGTACTCGTCATATACTTGTATTGCCCTTATTCGCAATGTCTAATCAAATGTTATCTCTTCCGTTTAAGTCTTTTATCCAAAATTAAGCAAAACCCACAAAACAAAAGATATTTACATGATCCAAACCCTAAATCTAAGGAATGAGCAAATACATGACTCAAATTTAGTAGATTCTATACACAAAGGGAATTGCAAAACCTCTATGTGGAAATAATAAGAGGACCCATCATATATTACCCATAAGAACACACAAACACAAAATTTTTAGAAACTTAAGCTAAATCCCCAAAGCAAAAACTTCAATAAACAACAACCCATCTCTAACCAATCCCAGAATCAACTTTAAATACATGTAATTATCACCATTCACCAAAACCCTCCCAAATTCAAATGATTGACAAAAGAAGAAAATGCATGCCCTACAAAATCCAAAAAACCAAACAACAATGAAAGCCCCCATTTTTTATTTTTTTTAATAAATGGTGAAGAAAAATCTGCAGCTCAAGCTAAAGAAAAAGCAAGAGAAAAATACCCACAAAGCCATCTCAAATCAAAACCAAAAACAGAGCAAAACCCATTTCAGCTGAGCCAATTCTAAAGAGAAAAAGAAGAAAGAACAGATTTTTTACCATTGAAGGAGAATCATTCTCATGAGCATTGGACCAATGGCTGTGTTGAAACAAAGCAGTCAAGTTTTGGGCTTTGTTTCATCTACCTGTATTTGCTCAAGAACACAAAATATATATATATTTTTCTGATGATTCAACAAAAAGACACTTTATTGCATTTTGTCACATTCAGTGAGAGTCCAATTAGGTGGGTCCGATGGAAAATAAGGTAGATAAAGTGAAAGAGACAATAATAAAGATTCTGGTTACAAGTTGACATCAACAAGGAAAATGTTGAGAAAATTTCATGTAAGTGTTTATATAATATTACAAGTATAGACAAAGAAATTATATAAAAATGGTGTTGATCAATTTTTAGATAAACCCTTTTGTTTTGGAAATAATAATGGATACCCTTTTTTCTTGCTCTTCCATTCCCCTCTCTATATCAAAATTGCTCACTATCTTAGGCTAGTTAGGAAATTCAAATTGATTGGTAACCAATTTTTGCTATGATGAGAAGAATGAATTTTAATTTTTAAACTTTGCTTTCAGGCCATTTCAAAAGAATATGGAATGTTTGGGTAATAGATTGATGGTTATACCAACATGACTAGTTAAACAGTTAAAAAATTTAAAAATTGATTAAACATGATGACAATAAGTTATTTAAAATTTATTTGTTGAAAAACTGATCTCAGTAAATATAAAAGAGATTTACAAAATTTTTTATACATAAGTAAAAAATAAAAAAGCAATACGTCCTAAACACATAGAAGATTTCCTATGATAACATAGTGAGTTAAACTTAGGGCATTGATTGAAACCGCTTTAGTCATTAGTTGTTAGGATTCTCTAGCGTCTCAATGTTAGTTCCATCATTATTTTAAGTTACAAACTATTCCAACGTTGTTTGCATGTATCTGTAGTCGAGGTCAAACACCAAGATTTGAGTCATTGATGCCGACGTCAACAAAATCACACTAAGTTTGACAAGTAGCTAATTAAAACTGTACAAGTAAATTTGTAAATACGAATCATCCAACTAAATATAAATTTCTCGTATCTTTGTTGAATTTTAAATGATGGACCAAAAGTGTCATGTCCGCATAACGAAAAAAATGGGCTTTATGGCCTATGGGCTCAATCAAATCCACAATCCAGCCCAAGAGTCAAGTGCGTGTTCACACGCGCTCACCATCTTCCCCATTTTCCTAGGCTTCAGAGTGTCGATCATGTCCGAACCAAACCGGACCCATCACTTTCCCACTTAAGACTTTCTTTTCGAAATTGGCGGGTTTTCAGGGCTTTTTAAGCTTAAACCCTAACCAACCCACCATCTCATTTCTAGGGTTTTACCTTTCTTCTCTCTGTTTCACTCTCTCATGCTAGTTACAGAGATGAGACCGTTCTACACCCACAAGCACCTCCTCAATCTCACCCTAAAGCACCGACCTTTCGTCTCCTTCCGAACCCTCCGACCACCCCTTTTTCTCCGCAGCTTCTCCGATGCGTCGTCGTCGTCTCAGGCAGAGAAACATCCGAGCTCCGGACCCAGAAATGGGAACTCGAGCTCTAATGACCGGCGTGTTTGGACCGTCTACGACCCCTTGACTGGGAGGATTGCTTCGCAGAGAGGTCAAAAGGAGGAGTCTGGGTCTGGTTCTGGTTCTGGAGGCGAGAGAGTTTATGGGAATGTTAAGAAGGCGCAGCCGGAAGTTGGGTCGGAGGCAAGTCCGAGTTCTGATCGGAGGGCTGAGTGTTTTGAAAAGAAAGGGAAGGGTCAGGGTTTCTGGGTTTGCTCCCATTGTTGCCACAGAGAAGCGCAGAAATGGGAGACTTGTAGAGTGTGTAAGTGTACAGGGACTATGAAACTGGTCACTGAGAGTTGTAACCAGACTGGTGGTTTTGGGGTTGTAGGGAATAGGTATAATGTGGTAGAGGGTTCAAGGAGTGGTTTTCATAAGGAAATAGATAACTTTTCCAGGGAGCAGAGGTCGAGTATTGGGGAGAAGCAGGAACAGGAATGGGCGTCGGGAGGTGAAGCTCGAAGAGGTATGATGCATTCGGGTAATGAGGGTCATGATTTGAACACAGGTATGAGTAGTGAGGGTATAGTGGGTAATAGGTTGAGTGAGCTTGAGGTTTCAGAGAAGGCTCTGAAGCAGGTGGGTGGTGGCGGTGTCCATCCATTTCCTTTAACAATGAAGCCTGAAGTGGAGTCTGTATCTGATGATGTAACCTATGTGAGCTTGTCGAGTTCTGGGAATAGGGTTAGTGATTACGATGGGAGTGTTAAGAAGGCAAGTTTCGTAGAAGCGAATCACGAAAAAGGGGTTGAGTATTTTTCAAGTGAGGGATTGGGCAGTAGAGAGCATGCAGTGCCTTCATCTATCCGAGAGCAGGTGGGTGAGGTCCCTCTGTTGCCAAAAACAATGAAGCAAGAATCAGAGACAACTTCTCAAAACGAAATCCAAATGGTTTCGTCAAGTTCAGGTAATAGGCCAGATGATCTGGATATAGATAGAACTGAAGGGAGTTCTAAGAGGGCAAAATTAGTGAAGGGGTCAGAGAGCAGATCTGATTTTGATGAGGGGGTTAAGGAAGTCTCCAGAGAAAGGGCTTTTAGAGTTGTTGAGAAGGGTAGTTCAAGGAATGGAATTGGACACGAATTCAGTATTGGGGATATACTGACGACTTCGATGAAGAAGAAGAAGTCGAAGATGGCATGGGTTTGCAAAAAATGTGGTCATTCAGAATTGCAGTGGTGGGGCTCATGCAAGATGTGTGGATGTGTAGGGTCAATGAGACAAATCTCTGTTGGGGATTCTGGTGGGAGTGGGGATGAAAGTGGGACGGTAGTTTCAGAGAATGGAGTGCGGGCATTGTTCCCTAAGCGAGACAAGGCATTTCCAATGCGATTGATAGATGTTAACTGTGGGATCAATAAGCAAGAATGGCGAATTCCTTTGTGAGTCATGTTTGTTTAGATTTGGTTTTCTTAACCCTGCTCGGTTGCTATGGTTAATGAATAAAAAGAGAGAGAATAGATTCAGATACTCATGGCGATCTCTATGAATTAAAATCATATTAAGTTATAATGTAAGTCACTGTCAATTGAAGATGAATTTATGATTAGTGAAACAAGCAAATTTGTTTCTAGTTTTCATTGGTTTAAGATAGGTTTAGCTTCTTAGTTTTCATTTTGTCCTTTCCATACATTTAGCCATTCTTTGATATCTAGAACTATGGAGCTTAAGAGTTGTAAAGACTGGGTTGGATCATTTTTGGTTGCTGTATCAAGCCATAGATTATTATAACATTTGAATCCCTGATATTATGTAAATATTTCATAGATTATGCATTTTTTAAAATTTTCATTTTACTTCAGGTCGTTTGTAAGTGGCTTGCGTTTCAGTGAAGGGTACTTATTAGGGGCATATGAGTTCATCACAGAAATTTTTCATACCACGTTGTAATTTATTGATTGGTTCCACGAAGTAAAATGTTTTTGTTTGTTGTGCTTGATACTTAGGTCTGGATCCTTTGGGAGTGAAGTTGCAAGGGTGCTCGGTGGTGGTATTGTACCAGGTTTGGAGCAATTTAAGTTTATAATTATTAGTTGCATAACATACTCAAATATGTGTGTATGGGAATGGATAAATATTATGGTTCTTAGCTGTTTGACTTCCATCATCCACTTTTCAAAGGCTTGATCTTTGTTGCTTTGAAAGTCCAAATTCAGATTGGGCATCCTTTTTTAAGTGCATAGTATCTTCCCTGGCGACCCTTTGAGGCTTAGCATTATGTTATTGTGCTGTCCTTTTTTGTATTACTTCTAAGAGAACATTTTGCACTCATTTAACATGTTTAAAATTTGCCTTTCTGATCCAGCTACGTTTTACTTCCAAATTTTTTTAGATCATTTGTGCGAGTGTCCTAAAAAATAAACTTTTTTTTATATTAAAGTTTTTTTTTTTTTTTTTTTTTTTTTGGGTGCAAGTTAGCCTATATAACATATGTCTAATGCCACTACGTAATTACTTAGGTCAGAAGCGCTATCCCTTCTGTGTTTTTTGTGGCCTAATTACTTAAATATAAACTTTATTTTTCAGTTAAGCCTCGTCAAGATTTTGTTTTTGCTTTCAAGCTCCTCATTGATGTTCAGTGTTTGAACTTCATCTTAATTTCATGTCCTTATTTTTTTTAGGCTCTTTGGTTTTGGTTGGGGGAGATCCTGGTGTAGGCAAGAGCACACTGTTATTGCAGGTATAGGATTGTTGCACAGATAAATTTATGTGGCTCTTCATTTGTGGACGGTATATGACTTTATTTTGTTTTGTTTAGGCTCCTTACTGTCTATTACATTGTAACAATCAATTTACTGTATTAATATTTCTATCTAATTTAAAGTCCCGCTGCTGTATGAAGGTTGCATCAATAGTAGCTCAAGGGCAGGATATTGAAGAACCACGTCCGGTTGTGTATGTTTCTGGTGAAGAGGTTAGTACTCATTACACATACATTAAGTAAACTTGATATATCCAAAATCTTTTTGAAGTTTTGAATTGAAGAGTTTCAAGAATTTTAATGTATATTAACATTGCACGTGAAATATGACCTGACATAGTTTTGAAAAGTTACTTGAGTTCTATTTTTTCCCTAGAATTTTGTAGTTCTTGTATTGTGCTCAATGTGTTGTCAGAAGCTGGCAACAAAGTACCATCTAAGATGTCCGGTCTCTATTTCATCTTAAAACTGGACCTTGGGCATAGCTTTTTGGTAATTTACTTGTTTGCATCTTATGCAACAGAGTATGGAGCAAATTGGAAACAGAGCTGACCGTATGGGGATTGAAACAGATGAACTTTTCTTGTATTCAGGTACTGAAGTTGAGGTATGTAATTTCTAACTTTGTGCTTACCCATTTATTGATGATTATTCTGATTATTGCATAGACATTGTTTCAGTTTGACTTGTGTACCGTGTTTCAGTTTTCATTAGGATAATTGGGTAGCATCTTCATACACTACAGTATCTTCCTAGTTTCAGCTAACACATTTATTTTAGCTACTTTGGTTTTTAAAATTATCCATCATGTATATCAAGATGGTGAGCTCTATCATAATAGGGGTGGGAAACTGGGAATATTAGCCTTGATTATTAGGTTTCCTATATTTTCCACAAAATCTGTAGTGATAGATCTTTTCTTTCATCAGGACATACTAGAGAAAACACATCTTCTCTCTCCTCGGCTTCTTATCGTTGATTCAATTCAAACAGTTTATTTGAAAGGCGTAACTGGAAGTGCTGGAGGAGTCACACAGGTAAATATATTACATTCTAAGATAAATCATGTTTAAGTTTACATGGTTTGCCATAGTATTTGTTTTTTTTTTTGGGGACCATGCATGCAGATGCTGACACTGTTTCTCTGTAACAGGTGAAGGAATGCACATCATCCTTGCTTCGTTATGCAAAGAAAAGTAATATTCCGGTTCTTTTGGTGAGCATATGTTGTTTGAATCGGTTTAATGATCATCAATTGTTTTTTATATTTTAGATACTGCCAAGTAGCTCTTTAGAATGCATTGTATGTTTATTAAATGGATGCCATTAAGATACATCTGTATACAATTACTAGTCCTCATATTAGGTGTTTATTGACGACTTCTGAATAAAAGTGTAAAGTTAAACTATTTTCTTTTGATGCTGTATTATGTGTGCTAATTCATGTCTCATGTGCTTTTCTCCTTTCAGATTGGACATGTGACAAAATCCGGAGAAATTGCAGGACCTCAGGTCTTGGAGCACATTGTTGATGTTGTTTTGTATTTGGAGGTTTGTATCTTGTTGCATTTACTTTTCATTAATAACTGTAATTTATGTTTTGCTGGTTACTCAGACTAAAAATTTGATGTGTCACATGTTGAACTCTCTGATTCATGACATATCTGTCCAACTCTCTTTGAGTTGAGACTTTTAAAGAAGTCAGATGTATTTATGTAAAAAAATTGTTAAGCCTTAAAGTATTATGCGTATTAGTTCATCATTATGTGTACTATTTAGAACTCCTTCACAAGCCAAGAAGCATTGAGTTGTGTGCACACGCTTTATACAAAAGACTAAAAAGATATACATAAATAAAGCAGTTTCATATGTCTAGATTGTTTGGATCTATCATGTATCACACTCCACATCCTTGCCCACAAATATGCGGCTGTAGTGGTCAAAAGCATAGAATTATTCAATTATGTTGTTTTTAATTGAAGAAGGTTGTTTCGGGATAATTCCCAACTCAGCCTAATATAGTCTTGATTCCTACTATTTAGATTTGCTATAAATATTTCATGCACTGTATGGAATGTTACCTGCCGTCATATCATCTGATTTACCCTTTGCGGTCATGTGCATTGGACTTTTTTGGGTAAGCAATGACAAGAACTACGTAAAACACTTGTTTGATCTTCAACTTCACTCAGCTTTCTTATGAACTATTTATTGTTTTGTTTCATAAATTATTTTTTGTTGGTATTAACTTCTTAACAGCATATTTGATTTCGGTGGTGCTTGGTGCCGTCTATTTTTTAGTTGGTTATTTATCTTAATTTAACCTTGTAATATATTTACATATCGATTTTCAGGGGGAGAAACACACATCTCATCGTTTGCTTCGTTCCATAAAGAATCGTTTTGGGTCCACTGATGAGGTGATTGGACTGTGGCTTTATTTTGTTTATTACTCCTGTTCAATTCTTTGTGTGCCCTCCAGGACTTGTATTATGCATCCAGTTTCTCATTGATGTTTGCTTTTAATGTTACAAACATTGTCTAGTATTTATGTGTTTTCTCTTTATCAAATTGTAACCATAGACTTTACAAAATAAGAACATTGTTGATTACTTGCATTAGTTTGGTAAAATTTCTACCTCGTGTAGGCTTCTTCTTCACGACCAACTAATTATAACACACTCCTTGTATGCTCTGGATTTAATTAATTTTTTTTTTTGGGTATTTATGTGAATGTTGGTATACGGAGCATTTTTATAGATCTTGTCTTATTTCCAATTCCATGTTTTCATGTTTTAATAATTTTTGGTCTCTTCACCCAACTGAGTTTTCATGATTCATCAACTTCTTTTTCTTTAAGCTATGAAAAGTGCGCTGATTGTAATATTTTCTAAACTTGAAAGTGGAAAATAAATTCATTTTATAGTTTTCAATGGATTTCGTGTAATTAACTCTCAATCTTTTTTGGCTGGGTTTTAAATTCACACCGATGCTTTCCCTGTATCACTTGAAAAACTTCGGTGTCATAATACTAATATTTTGTTTCCTAGCTACTTGGAGTTTGGGCTATATCTTTTAAGATACTACTAAATATCTGAAGGAAATGATAAATATTTCTTTTTACGTCCAAGATTTGTACAATATTTTCCTATGGGGAGAAGACACTGCCATAGCACCTTGATTCAGGCAGCTGTGTGTAGTCTATTTAACCGTAATATTCTCTAAGAAGATTATTCCATAACTTTTTGTGAAGGCAATTTCGGTGCTTGGCATTTTTTCTTTCTCCTTAATGAACTGAAGACTAAAAAATAGCTTCTGCTCACGGTGATGATATTTTTGCTCACAGCTTGGAGTTTTTGAAATGTTGCAATCGGGACTTCATTCTGTTTCAAACCCCAGTGAGATGTATTTAACTGAACAGTACACAGATTCAGATATTTTAGCTGGATTAGCTGTTGCAGTAGTGGTGGATGGAACACGAACTTTTCTCATCGAAATTCAGGTTTTTTTTAATCTCTTTCCATTATCTTTTCTGTTCCTCATTGTGAATTTTTAATTATTATGATGCAAAGGCTGTCTTCACCAATTTCAGTAAACCATACGAAACTGTTAAATTTCCTGTTAGATATTAATACGAAAGAGGATAACTGGGATAATCACATGACTCGTCCTTTCTTGTTTGTGGACCAAGTAATGTGAAACTTGTGTATGGAAATCTCTCTTCTCTTAGTTTGGTGAATTAGGCCTTGGGCAATAGCTCCTCTAGCAAGCATTGCCATGATCTTAATATTTGTAGCATCTATGTTTAACATTAGATCTGCCAATTTGAGTTTCACCCTTCGGTTTGAAAAGACCTAATCTGACTTGTAAGGTATGATTTCAAATTTTACATAAAAAATGCATATACTGCAATAATGCGGGTCGGATTTCGGGTGCCCGTGGTGGGTTCGAGTCCTAATTGTCACCTTTAGTAAACTTCCTTTTTGTCCACCAAGCTTGTGTCTGATTGACTTTTTGTATTTCTTCAGGCATTATGTGCAGCTGGCTGCTCAAGAGGTTCGAGGCATTTTAATGGAGTACAAGATAGCAGAGCTGACATGATTATTTCAGTAAGTAACTTTGGATATTTTTACGTCTTTCACACATGCCAATTGACATCTACGTGGTTCTTTATGATCTTGGCTTCCTTGTACCTCTGAAACCTTACTGTCATGTTGATTTTCACAATATTAATACTCTAAAGAAAGAATCATTGTGATTCCATCATATCTCTTTCTTAGCAATAAACTTAGATAACTTGTTGCACTGCAAAGTGAACAATCAATAACTGGTACTTTCTTGTCTTCTAACTTAGGTTCTCATAAAGCAAGCAGGTCTGAAGCTCCAAGAGAGTGTAAGTTATACCCAACACATGACATTGTTAATCATTTTGATAAATATTTTCATACAAGCGAAAAAAAAAAAAAAAATTAAATTTGAAATTTCTGTTGAAACATATATGTTCTACTATGAAGTCACTTCACTACTTTATGCTATACAATAATGTCAAAATGTGTGTAGTCATGTGCATGCTTGTAGAGTTGGCAATTCGAATTTTGGTGGAGTTCAGTTTGAAATGGCCTCGACTGACCCCGACCTGCAAGGGTTGTGGGTTTTGAGTACAAAATGTGCGGGTTTGCCCAAACCATCCCAAAAATTGATTGTGGCTACCTTGGACTGAACCTGCAAAAAATGCTGGTCGGGTTTCGGTTGCATGTGGATTCGAGCCTAGCTCAGTAGATTGCCAGCTCTATTGTAGGCTTACTTATGAGTATCAAATAAAAAGTCATGCCATAAATTTGGATGAGCTTGTTTTGGTGTCATGTTGGTTTTTATTTTTTGGGTGCACTTTGATTTTTAACTGATGAGTTTTGAACGACTATGGTGTATTGTTTTCCATAGCTCATTGTTACATTGCTTATGTTTAGTGTTTTGATAGTAATTTCATTACACTGTTGTTTGGTGGTTATTGTTCTGTTTGCACTAATTACGTACCAATCTTCTATTTCTTTCTCTGCCAGTCCATCTACTTAAATGTTGTCAGTGGAGTGACACTGCCAGAAACTGCTGGAGATCTCGCAATAGCAGTAGCGATTTGCAGCAGGTACGCATCTCGTCTCATTCGCCTTTCCTAAATTAATATTACTTCACATCTTTACATTAAGTATATGCTTTTCGATGAATTCACTGCACTTTTTGGGTCTATAACTATGAATCCTGTTGCAAATTGTTTTCTTCAGCTTCTTAGAGTTTCCGATTCCCACTGGCATCGCATTCATCGGAGAAATCGGCCTTAGTGGCGAGCTTCGCGCTGTAAGAACAAGCTAATCTATCTCTATTATTCTTCCTTCGAAAAAAGTTCGTGACAGTCTTATATTACCCAGAATGTTCTGGTCTAGGCATTGCTCTTTATTTAGGAATGTTTGCAGGACAGGGAATGTTAATCCCATCCCCATCAACGTCGGGTTTTACTTCCCTTAAAGGAATGTCCAAAACGGTCCTTGTTCTCATTTGTTATGTTTTAGTCCCTAAACTTTCACACGTCCCATTCTTTTCTCATTCGGTTCCATTTTAGTCCAAACTAAATCACATTTAGTTCCACTTTGACCCTACCGTTAATTATCAATATTGTTTCCCCACATCAGCCCAGTTTACGAATTTTGTAACTAAATTGGAACGGAATGAAAGATATTTGTATTAAAATGTCGCGCTACAAATGGGACAGTGCAAGGACTTTTTCTCGTCATTTTGTCCCAATCTAGTCCCTACTCTTTAAATTACTCTCCGTCCCAAAGTGAGTCTCAGTTTTAAGAAATTAGTGTTGTACAATTCCTTTTGTAGTCCCACGAATGTGTTATAACAATTGTAATGGAGGCTAACTTTTAACGATACTTCTGGTAATTCATACATAACTAACTTTCTAAAAGGGAAAGACGAGACTCATTTTGTGATGTAGGGGGTAAATTCTGCGTAAAGACTATTTTGACCCTCTTCGCTCATTGAAATTACATTGCAGGTGCCGAGAATGGACTTCAGAATTAACACAGTGGCTCAACTGGGATACAAGAAATGTATTGTACCCGAATCAGTCTTGAAGTCTCTGAAAGGTATAGATCACAAGGAAATGCAAATTATAGGCTGTAAGAACCTTAAAAATGTTATCAACACTGTATTCACAGATCCCATGAATGAATCTTGAGATCATTGTTACAGTAAAAGGACGGTCCAGTGCCCGAGACCCTATAGTTTTGACATGGGAATAGGGTCATTTTGGTATATATCAAGATCATGTAATATGTGTATATTATTGGTGTAAACATGGATATCTAAGGTAATGGTATGTTCAATTTTGTTTTGTTCTATGTATTGTTTCAAGCTTTTGGTTATTTCTTTATAATGTTTAGCTTTGTTTATAATAAATTGCATGGAGAGGAGGATTGAATTTTTATTGGACCAAATTGAGGTTCAGTTTGTGATGGATATTTCCTCTCAGGTTCTCAAATTGTAATTTCTTTATTTTGAGGTTTTGGTTGTATAAATTAGACTCAATTTTTTTTGTTGCAAGTTGGGTCGAGTGAATATGTAGAAAATCACGGCTCAAAATACCTAAGTTTAAAGTTCACGTCACATAACGAAGAAATTAACGAAAACTAACGACTGTAACTATTTTGAGTCGATACTTGACAAAAAAAAAATTTATGTCGATACTTGGAAAAAGAAAATTACGTATCAAATTGGAATTTTTATGCCAATATGGGTTGGTCCAGCGGTTAAAGACTTGATTCTCCTGCTTGTCAGGTTTGGGGTTCGAGTCACCGTGTGGTCATTTGAATAAATAAATTAAAAAAAAAAAGTTAAAAAAAAAATTGGAATTTTTACCAAATTCAATTGTTTTAAACTATAAAAAAATATATATTATTTTAAATTTATTCATAATTAAAATACATTTTTAAATTTGATGTAAAAAAACACATTTCTCATCAATTTAGTATAAGCGTATCGAAACGACGTCGTCGGTAGGAGTGTACACTCAGTACCAGTCTCTCACTATCGGACACCAAGAAGCTCAAGCTAAACACCACACGACGACCACCAATGAAGCTCCGCCGCCACCACCTCCGCCTCCTAGCCCGCCGCCGCCGCCGTGATAGAGGTTTTTATGGTCCTGGAAAGAACCTTTCCTGGCGGCTTCAATGGTACAAACGAGAGCACCAAAAAGCACGAGAAGAAGAAGCTTAGAAGTCATGATCTTCAAATGAGTAATGATCGGAATGAGTTTGCGAGAAGTGGAGGGTCGAAGGAGGGATTATATAGAGAGTGATACATGTGAGAGAGAGAGAGAGAGAGAGAGAGAGAGAATATGGTTGAGAAGGTCATAAATATTTGGGCAGCTCCTCATCCAAGTGAGTTAATGCACACAACTGTCTCCTTTGAAAATAAGAAGAAGCTCTCTCTACAATGAAATTTCGGTTACAGCTACGTTCGTTACAATTCTTTTTTTATCCCAACTTGTAGGAAACTTCACACATTGGTCGTTGATAGCAGAGGGCTGTAACTAAATTATATGAGTGATGACATATTGATCCAAAGCACTTAAAATAGATGTTTCACACATGTAAGTACCTTTATTACACGTTTTGTATGATACATTAGACATATGTATGAGATAAGGGATACGACACAACACGAGTTTGTTGTCGACACACAATTATTGTAAAGTTGTAAACAATGTATGTAAGAAAGTTTGATTATAATAATATGTAATTATTTATATTTTCTATTGTAGTTCATCTACGTTGCAATAATTCATACTCATCAATGTGTCTTAAAGTTTTGAACACATTCAATCAATTCAAGTTTAGAAAATGAGAGAGGGATATATAAGGTACACATGTCCACCTAAAAATTTATTAAAAAGATTTGGGTCTTGTTTCTAAATAATCTCCAAAGTGTCGAATACGTATAAAAAAGCAAATACGTTGAGAAGATGAAAGTGTCTCTACATCATATTTTCAAATAAAAATTGATACCTTATCATGTACATTGCAAAAATATTTCAATAAAATACATCTACCTACAAACAATACAAATGATAATGAAATTTATATGTGTTAAATGATTTTACCTCTGTGAGATACGGTTTTTTTGAGTTTAGAACCTAATTATTGTTTTATCTTGTTTGAGTCATTGTAAATTATTTTGAAGTAATTAAATTCACTCAACCAGTTGGAGCTGGTTTCAGCTGATGCCACGTTAGCCTTTGTTGACACGTCATCACGCCACGTCAGATACAATGTCTGCATGTGCACGTCACATCTATCAAAATGTCGAGTTTCATTATAATTTTACGTCACAAACGATCAAAACGATGTCATTTTATCTATGAATGATGAAAAAAATGTTGTGGCAAACACATGTGGACTCCACATAAGACATGGCATGACAACATATCAATAAATGTTAACGTAACACTAAAAAAAATTAATTAGCAACAAAAAGTTCATGAGTTTAGTTAATAAAAAATAGTTTACACCAATTCAAATAAGACAAAACTCTAGTCGAAGTTTAAACAAAAATGTCAGTCAACTAAAGAGATACAATATCATTTAACCCTATGTACACACACTGACACACACACATATATAGATATTTATTTATTTATTTAAATAAAAGAAAAGTTACTAAAGTGCACTAACATAAGTACACCACTAGATGTTTGTTTGATTGGAAGTACCTTGTAATTGTGTACTGTTAAATTATTGTTGGTGTAAAAAAAAAAACAAGATGTTAATTTGTTCCATTTCATCCATGATGGAACATTTTTTTTTCCTTCATCAGTTGAGCTATACAATAGAGAGTGACTAGCTTTTATCTATAAACTCAAATAATTCACCGCATACCACATGCAGAGAGATTCAAACTTGAGATCTCTAAAGAAATTCGAAACATTTAAACGTACAACTTAAATCAACCTACTTTGGTGTGATGGAACACTTCTAATTTATCAAACAAGGACTTACTCAAATCATCAGTACACAAATGGCTGTAAAAAAAAAAAAAATGCAAGAACTTGTTTGAATGACTGTGAGCTCCATCATTGTTAGCTTGGCATCAATGTTCTCTATTTCTTGCACCTCTCTTTCATGGATTTCTTGTTGTGACACCACACCTATGCATTTGGTGCACATATATAATATGCGGATAGGTTGTTGTGAGTCTGTCTTGAATGATTTATCACAAACTTTTTTAAGTGTATACATGTCATGGTTGGTTTAATTGTAGGATGTTGCAAAAGTCATGTGAAATGTTTTGAATATATATAGTTTCTTTAATCAGGATTATTAAAAAGCATTCTCTGGTTCATGTAGTTCATCATCTTTATGGTAGAAGAGAATGAAACTTCGTCCCTAATCAAACTAGAACTTAATTGATTTCAATGTATTGAATTCATTGCCAAGCGGCCTCAAATTAAAAGTTGAAATTAATAAGGATTTGAAGTTAATTTTAATAATTTAAGGTCTTACAGTATTTTTTTTCTTTTTTTTTTGAAATAATGTCATATGATATAAGTAAAAATTTCAATTGATGACCGCTACTATATTTTTATATTATTGTGAAGTTTAAATACTAGGTTACACAAAATGAGGTGGGTTTCCACTACTAAAATGTCAACATTGTTAATAGGGTCTTACTTATACCATTATATATAGTCACTTCACTTTATATTTTTCCAATATAGGACACTTTATCACCCACTTCAAGGTTCGAGCCTCACATTTTAATTTTATCGGTGGTTTCGACACGTGCACAATCGGGTAACTTTTAAATTTGCATCCCACCTAATTTGTATGTATTTTTCTTCCACACGTGTGCCGCTGCAGGCATGATCATTTGCAAGCAGGCCGGATAACACAAGGGGAGACAACATAAACGGGCCAACTTTGGGCCAAATATGGATCAAAATCAGCTTTGATACCATGTTGAATTTCAATACTGGGCTACATACAGGCAATTCAATTTATATTTTTCTAATTTGAGACTGCTCTTACATGCGAGTCTCACATTTTTCTTTTATCGGTGAGCTCGACACGTGCACAATCGGAGCTTTATAAATCGACACTCCCCCGAACGTGTAGGTATTTTTCTTCTATATGTGGCCGCTACAAGCATGACCATCTACAAACGGGTCGAAAGGAGGAGGCAACATAAACGCGTCACCTTCGGGCTAAGTTCTACATCAAAATCAGCTCTGATATCATGTTAAATTTCAATAATTGATTACATACAATGACTTGGGCTTACTTAGACTTTCACTACTAAAATGTCAACCTTGTTAGTAGAGTTTCAGTAATTGCACCATTAAATGTAGCCAATTCAATTTTTATTTTTCCAATGTGAGATACATCACCCACATCAAAACTTCCCCTCACATCTGAGTCTCACATATTTCTTTTTATCTATGAGTTCGACATGTGCACAAAAATGGAGCTTTTTAAATCAACACCTCCCCTCATATGTATGTATTTTTCTTTCACATGTGGGGCACTGTAGGCATGACCATTTGCAAGCAGGCCAAAAAACACAAAGGGAGGCAACATACAAGGGCTCAGGCCTAGATCAAAACCTAACTCTGATACCATGGTACAATAATGGGCTACACATAATGACTTAGGCTTCCACTGTTAAAAGGTTAACCATGTTAGTAAGGTTGAGCTTCCACCATTATATCTATCTCATTCTCTTTGTATTTTTCTCATTTTGGGACAGGTATCCACTTCAACACTCCCCCTCATGTGTCAGCCTCACATTTTTCTTTTATCGATGAGCTCGACAAGTGCACAATCACAAGCTTTATAAATCCGCACTCCTCCTCGTGTATAGGTATTTTTCTTCCACGTACACATGGGCCGTTGCGGACATATCAATTTTCAATCGGGTCGGGGACCACATAGGGAGACAACATAAACAGACCGGACTTAGATCAAAACTAGCTCTGTTACCATGTTATATTTCAATAATGGGCTTCACATAATGGTTTGAGCTTCTACTACTAAAAAGTTAACCTTATTAATAGGGTATCACTTGCACCATTATATATACATACTTCACCTTTATTTTTCCAACGTAAGACTTTATTGCTCACTTCAATAGTTTTTACATGTTTCCTTGCTGCAAATGGATTACAGAAATATAGACTAGAGCAGAGATCCATGTGATGAAATATGAAGGCAACTGCTTTAATTTCCAACTTTTATTAGTTTTTATGTGAAAGTATATTCCACCTTTTATTTTTCATATTTTGCCTTCTAATTTCTTAAACTTCCCCACAAAAAGTTGTAGTATGTCATATTAGTTCAGAAAAAATTACAATTATTGAATCAATTTCTACAAATATTGGACTTGGATTGAACTAAGAATTATTTTCAATAAGTTTGTAAACATTAATTTATTATGAGGTTCAGAAAGTTGTTCCATAAGGCTATGTTTGGTACACAGGAATGAGCTGGAATGGAATACTCATTCCAGCATTTTTATTCCTTTCACATATTTAGTAGAAGTAGGAAT
>JAYMTE010000219.1:0-21356 GCA_036897545.1 Pelargonium fulgidum
TCCTATTCCAATCAAAAATTCTAATCCAAACGTTACCTTAGTAGCTGTCACGGGCTGGACTCCCACTCCGTTCCAATTTATCCCTCTGTTTTGTGCCCTTCAACTCCCATTATGTCTCCCTTTTTTCCCCCATTCATGAATGAGACTATTCAACACCCACCACTCTTGTTATTGCAATTTCTACCATTTTTGCCTTCCACACAATACTCACTACTCACCACACAACTTTGCGGATCGGATTTAGATTTTACGTGTAGAATGTATGAATTTATACAAAAAAAAAATGATTATGAATAGATTGAATTGATTTATTTTAAGCAACTAAATCATGCAAATTGAATTTTAGGTGTCCTCAAATTTGATCGGCTCGATTATTCTTATGTGAGAAAAAAACGAGAGTATATAGTACTTTTAATTAAATATCATCAACCAATGGACCATTAGTATCTTCAAGGCTTGAAATCCAATCCAATCCCTAGAGTCGGATACAAAACACGATAATATTACAAGAGCATGGGCCACTTTATCAGCATATCTACTAACAAATGAAAATTTTATAATGCTAAACTAGTTCAAGAGAGTTAAGAAGTCATTAATAACTAAACCGGAAATACTAATGTCTTCCTCTTTTGCTTTTATCACCTAAATCACTTCAAGCGCATTCTACTCCGCCAAAATATTTCGTCATCCCTGCTTCATCACTCAACATAAAGTTTTTCTAATTAAAAATACTTCAACCAATCTTGCCTCCACCTCACCGACTTTTGCCTGCTACCCTAATCCTTGGTTGTGCTGGCCCTTCGGCAAAAATGTAGTCCCGTCAACGTAATCTTTAGGCGTCCACGAGGCAGCTTCCACCATCCCTCCTCTCTGCTACCCATTTCTGACCCCTTCTCCGTGCCCTCGTTTGATCCCACTTCTCCAACTAATCGAGCCCTGTTCAAATGTTTCTATACATGGTTTCTACCATGATCCTCACCATTTTCGACTCTTCCAAGTCCGATTTTATACTACCTCATTTCTAGCCTTCCACGACCCCACCCCTAATTAGTTACTAAAAAAGGTCTATCATTCCCGCTACTTTCATTTTCACTTCTTTTATTGTAGCTACTTTTCAATCATCTCTCTTAAATAAACCATTCATATCTTCACTGCTCAAATTATAAGTTTTGTTTCTATTGGCTTCTTGTCTTTTACCAATTCATTGGCGTTTAGTCTTTTACCACATCTCTTGTTTGACTACATATTATTAAAAATGAAATATGTCGAGAATACTCATCAAATAAATTTAGTTGATTTAAGTGTTACATAGACGAAAATTAACATGTTAGTCTAATTTAACGGAAAGGGTACAAATATAACAAATTCAATAAAAAAACAACATATTTTTTTTACCAAATTAAATACTAATTTAAAATTTAATAATTAATTAAAGAGACAAATTTGAACATTATCTTACTGTATTTTATTAGTCACAAAACACAATAGCACCTGAGGGACCCCACATGATAACTTTAACCAATCAAACCCGGACCGTTGGCTGACGTGGCCTCACACTCTAGAAAAAAAGAAAAAGATGATCGATTTAGATTTCATTTCAGGCAGACGAAAACGAAAGAGAGACAAAGATTTAATCAAACTATAAGCTCCAAAACTCTGGTTTTCACGTCGACCGCATTGTTGAAGAATCTCGAATTCGCCTCCAATTGCTCACAAATTTCTGTCTCTTTCTCTCTGAATACGCTCCTCTTCCATTTTCTCCAGATTTTGGCGATCGCAGCGACCCCAGATTCATGGAAAATGGCTCAGATTGACGAAACCTAGCGCATCGTAGGTTTAATCGATTTCCGTCTTCGTGACCTCTGTAATTTGGATTTACGATGCTGGTTTCGCGTCGAAATTAGCCTATCTCGTAGACTTGTTGAAGGTTCGGCTGCGTATGAATATCTAGGGTTTGTTTGGGAGTGATTTCAGCTTCTCCAGAGCTGAATTGGCTCATGGTTGAGTTCATGAGGTGTAGATTGTGATGATTTATTGAATTGATTCACATTGTTAGCGAAGAAGTTGAGCTACATTGTCTTCATATGGGCCGGAGTTGGAGACCGGCTCGAGGTGTAGTTTACAATTTGGATCGTTGTTGGGATGGGTGTTGGTTCCACAATTGGGCATCGAGAGACCTCACATTTCAACTTGAATGGCTGCTGATCCTCACAGAACTGCTCTCTCCGAGAGGGATATTGAGCAGGTTCAACATTTTCTGTTTGGTTGCTGCTATATTGATGTTATGCACCATAGAAAAAAATTTGATTATGTAATTAAAAAACTCAAATTTTAGGAATTTCTGTAGTTTTGATGTCTGGTATCTTTGTTATCTAACAGTTCAAGAGGGTTAGGCCTCTTTTGGAATGATAATTACTCATTCTTAAAGTTCTTTACTGTTGCATTAACTCATTCATATTTCAAGGTTGAGTAGTTAGGCATTGTGCTATTCCCTTTTGTAGCTCATATAGTGAATTTCTTTCATGTTTCATTTACAGGCCATTTCTGTTCTTAAGAAAGGGTCGCATTTGCTAAAGTATGGGCGTAGAGGGAAGCCAAAGTTCTCTGCATTCCGGCTTTCTAATGTAAGCTGCTTTCTCTTTTCTTTAAGACACACTTGCCTTGCCATGCATTCCCCATCTGTAAATCATAGAACTCATTTTGGCCTTACATGCTGGTGTTTTCAAGCATCTGAATAGTCTTGGTTTTTAATGGATATGATAATGCTATAAGAACATAAACCATAAGAAGAAAAAAAAAATGGCATCTTTTTATTTCTCTGTCCTGTTTACTCATATTCTTGGGATTGCATTTCAGGATGAATCTGCATTGTTATGGTACTCTGGCAAAAGAGAGAAACATATCAAACTTAGTAATGTCTCAAGGATCATTCCTGGACAGCGAACTGTAAGATTATAATCATACCCTCTCTTTCTCTCGTTTCATTACAAAAATATTATGGGTAGACAATTGTCTGGAGTCGCTGCATAAATGCGCGCACACACAGAGATATATTGAAAGAGCATAAATAGATATATTAAACTAACTCTACAAAAGGTTTTATGTCATAGATACCTCTATTGGTTTTTCCGGATCTGTTGTACATATTGTTGTCATTATTGGTATTTTGCCCCCTTCTTAAAAAGATGTTGTTTGTCTTTCAGGCTACATTTCAGCGCTATCCTCGGCCTGAAAAAGATTATCAATCATTTTCTCTTATACTCAATGACAGGACATTGGATTTGGTGAGTGTTCCTATATCTTTCCTTGACCATAAAAAGTACTTTTAAAACCTATTTATCCTACGAAGGTATGTGTCACTCAAAAAATAATGTGAGCTAAGGTTTTTCATTGCATGAAATAGAACAAATTAACTAACCTGTGAAGTTATAGACTTGATTGTCTTAGTTTGACTCCATCACCAATCTCTGGGCAGATATGTAAAGACAAGGAAGAAGCTGACGTTTGGTTTGTTGCCTTAAAGAAACTAATTTCCCGTAATCACAAGCACAGAAGTGATCCGGATAGTCCACATGGTCTTGTACGAGGAAATTGTTCATCAATTTCACCTTTGTCCTCTAAAAATGTCCTCTCTTTCTTTGCCTTCACAAAGTTCTGATGAAGTACTGACCATTTACTGTGTTTTTCTTCGTTTTTTTTTCTTTCCAAATATTACAGGATCTGGGAAATGCTCAAGGAATTCAGGCTCAATTGGAGAATATTTCAGACAATAGATTGGGAAAGGCACTTGCCGACATAATCTCATATACTGCAGCTCCAAAAAGTTACAGTCAAGCTGAAGCAGTTTCCAATTCTCTTAATTCAACATCAGTTGCAAGCACAGATAACTCAACTGCTCGAAGTTCTACGGGTGAATCGAACCGAATTAGCTCATCTAGCTACAAAAGCTCATCAAGCCAAGGTTCTAATCATGAAGATTTTGATGGATTGGGAGATGTTTTTATATGGGGAGAAGGTATTGGTGGTGGGAAGCTGGGTGGTGGTATCCATAAAGTTGATCTTCTACCTAAGGCAGTGGTCTCAACAGTGCTTCTAGATGTTCACAATATTGCTTGTGGTAGCAAACATGCTGTGCTAGTTACCAAACAAGGTGAGATATTTAGTTGGGGGGAGGGGACAGGAGGTAGGCTTGGATATGGCCTGGAATCCAATGTTTCTCAGCCAAAGCTTATTGACACTCTCAGCGGCTTGAATGTTGAATTAGTAGCCTGTGGTGAGCATCACACTTGTGCTGTAACACTTTCTGGTGATTTGTACACTTGGGGTGATGGTATTCATAATGTTGGTCTTCTAGGGCATGGAAGTGAAACCAGTCACTGGCTTCCCAAAAGAGTTTGTGGTGATTTTGATAGTATACAAGTATCATTTATTGCTTGTGGATCATGGCATACAGCCGCTGTGACATCCCATGGCCAGTTATTTACATTTGGAGATGGATCCTTTGGTGCTCTAGGGCATGGAGATCGTAGCAGTGCAAGAATTCCACGTGAAGTAGAAGCTTTAAGAGGACAACGGACAACAAGGGTTGCATGCGGTGTTTGGCACACTGCTGCAGTCATTGAAGAAACAGAAGATTCACCTGGTTCAGTGCCTGCTGATTACACTTCATGGGGAAAGCTTTTCACTTGGGGGGATGGAGTTAAAGGTCGACTTGGACATGGTGATCAAGAACCTAGACTGTTTCCGGAACCTGTAGAAAAGTTGTATGATCAAAATATATGGCAAGTGGCATGCGGGAATGAGATCACAGTTGCTCTCACAACCTTCGGACGAGTGTACACAATGGGTAGTCCTGCTTATGGCCAGCTAGGGTATCCTGTAGTCAAAGGCGAGGCTCCAACTCGTGTTTTGGGTAAACTTGCAGATTGTTTTGTTGAAGAGATTGCTTGTGGCTCTTATCATGTCGCGATTCGGACTGTCAAATCTGAGGTTTATACTTGGGGAAGGGGTGGAAATGGGCAATTAGGCCACGGAGACAACAATGACAAGAATACTCCAACACTAGTGGACTTCTTGAAAGATAAGCAGGTAAAGAGTGTAAAGTGTGGTTCAAACTTTACTACTGTCATATGTATTCATAAAGAGTTATCTACTGGTGACGATTTAGTCTGCTCTGCCTGTCGCAATCCATTTGGTTTTAGAAGAAAGCGTCATAATTGTTACAACTGTGGGCTGGTATTTTGCAATATGTGTAGCAGCAAGAAATCCCACAAAGCTTCTTTGGCTCCAACAACGAACAAGCCATATCGTGTTTGTGATGGTTGTTTCACTAAACTGATAAAGGGTACAGAATCCAAAGGTGGAAATATTGAGTCTCGGAGCCCTGTACCTGTATCACAGGGACAACACAGCAATCAGTCCGAGAGCAGCAAGCAAGATATGCAGGGAGCCTTCCCTTCACTGAGAGCATCAATTTTCTCTGTAGTGGCTTCAAAGAAAGCTTCTTCAGCTTTAGTTAATACCACTAAAATATCTCGGGGAACATCTCCTATTTCTGGGGTGACATCACCTATGTCTGGGGCAACATCTCCTTTTTCCAGATCAATTCATCGTTTCGCTGGCGACACTCTAGATGCTTCAAAGCAGAGAAATAATGGCCTAAGCAAAGAAACTATCATACTAAGAGCACAGGTGAGATTGCTCAAAATGCTTTAATTGACTATATTATACTTTTGGTCACCCATACGGCCATACATGCATCTTATCCTAACTTTATGTTCCTGTCTGGCATTTGATATAGATGTTACAATCTTGTTGAAGATTACAAAAATGCAAAAGACAGTAAAACAGTCCAAATCAAATTAATATAAAATATAACCATCAATAGTCAACATTGTGGGCAATATGTTGGAGCTAAGTCCCAAAGAGACTGGTTCAAATTAATTGGCATCTGAAAAGCGAATGCAAGTTATAAACAACTGTTAAATTAATGTATAGAATCTTTTTGCATTCTAGCAAATTTCAGCTAAAGGCTATCTAGCTCATATGATCCAGGGCTTGGGATTCAATCTCATCCTGATGGGAGGAAAACAAACTCTCATTATACACTTAATTTGTTTGTTTTCCCAAGAATATACTGACTTAGATATTACTATATTTTGTAGGTAGAAGATCTTACTCGCAAATCCCAAAAACTTGAAGCTGAGCTTCAGAGAACACTGAAACAATTGAAGGACGTCTCTGCAATAGCTGCAGATGAAGCTGAGAAATGCACATCTTCAAAGGAAGTTATTAGGTTCCTTACTGCTCAGGTTGGGTATTTTCTCCATTCAAGCTGCATTATTTTTCTAATGCTACCAAATGAGAGTGGATTTTATGCAATTAGCTATCCTATTTTAGAATAAGAGAATATTCCCTTCACGATTTAACGCTCTGGCTGTCACATTGTCTGGCAGTTGAAGGAGGTGACCGGAAGAGTTCCAGATGCTCTAAACATAGATTCCAATGAAAGACATAGGACAAGCGAAGTATCTATTGAAGGTGAGTCTAATGGTGATTCCAAGAATCATATCTTATCTAATGGGATAACGGAGCAAGCTGAGAATCATATCTTATCTAATGGGATTACGGAACAAGCTGAGAACCATATCTTACCTAATGGGAATACGGAACAAGCTGAAGAGGCAGAGTTGAAGCAACAAACTGAAAGGGCAGAGTTGAAGCCACAACCTGAAGGAGCAGAATGGGTGTTACACAATCAACCGGGCGTATACATAACTCTTATTACCTTGCCAGATGGTAGTAATGAACTCAAACGTGTTCGCTTCAGGTATGAGTAGTTTTGGCAATTCCAAAGATGTTAGTAATGTTTTATCAATAACCATATCCTTCAACTGAATATTTGGATGTTTTCGACAGCCGGAGACATTTCACTGAAGAACAAGCAGAGAGGTGGTGGACTGAACAAGGACCCAGAGTATTTCAGCAGCACAACATCTGTACTTAAGAGCAGTTGCAGCTCTGCAAACATCCATCGGTCTTTCTCAGGAAAAGGCTCGAACATCCCTGACCGACAATGACTGTTTCTCCATTCTTCCTCTCTACTAGAATTGTAAATTTCATTTTTTTACCATCTGGTAGAATGAGAGGTAAGAAAACTAAGAATGTTTAAAGAAACAAAAAGATGCAAATTTCTATCTCGAGATATGTAGATGTTCCACACTAAATATTCAAAATGTGCATCTCACACTTTTTTTTAGGCTGGTTAGAATGTTTGGAAACGGAGAGAACTCAATTAGTCAGGTGAATTTGTCTGCAGTATCATATTCGAAAGGGCAACACCAGACATGCTATGGGGGAAGGTAAAGGAGTCACCTGAACACTCAAACTCTCTTTTGGAGGGAGGTCAGATGATATGCCTTAGGCTGAGTTTTATAGTTATTCATGACTGACTTTGCGAGCAAATTCTTTTGGTCCAAATTTGGGCCATATTTTTGTTAGGCTAAATACTACAAACGAATAGAAACTAACTCACAAAAAATTTATGAAGCCATATATATTGTACAAATCGGATAATAGATTGTGTATCAGTGTATGTATAAAAGAAAATAAAACATAAGTTCAATTCAGCATTTAAAAATGCATGATCAGTTCCACTAACTACCTCTTTCTGGAGCCAGTCCGAGTGCGACTGCTGCGCAAGGGTGTCCTGCTGCGTAATGCTGTGCCATCGCTCTCCTCCTTGAAGGGTTGAGTTGATGTATCTGACAAGCTCGGTAACCTTGATACCCTACCCTTCTCTTTTCTCTTGGCGTTCGGCCCCAGCTCCTCTATCATGTACTTCCACCCATCAATTGGTCTCCTTCGGCTAAATATGTGAGTTTTTAAGAAACTAGCTATCTGCAACAAGTTAAGAAAGAACGGTGATTGGTTGTACCCAATTTAGGATATCTTGGCTATAGGAGAGAACGGTAAACATGCATAATCATTTTAACATACTTGGAACTTGTTGAATGCAAGTCGGCAATCAAATTCCTGGACTAGAATATCTTCATCCTTTTGTGACATCTCCCATACATTTCCATCTTGAACCCTGGATGTTGCTTCCCAGCCATCTGGCTTGTTTTTGAACTGTGAAGAGCTTGTCTTTTTGGAGTCGTTCAAATCATCATTTGTGGTGTCAAATATCCTGAAACAGTCCAGTGTCAAAACTGGTAACTTCATTTAACAAACAGCCTCTGCATAATCTAAAGTTCATAGCTACGGACATTATATCTTGCCATTCAAAGAGGGGGAAAAAGGAAGAGTTTATATAAAATTTATAACTATGGTGATACGGAAACAAGCAAGGAGATTCAACATATTCCACTGCCTAGACAGCTTAGTTAAGTTAAATTTTGTCATACGAATGGAAATTAACTAAACTCCAAACCAAAATAGCACTCATGCAGTGTATATATTCCAATATTTCATTATAACTTTCGGCAGGAAGATGAGAAGTGAGAACTATATCACATTGTCTTGTATCATTTGAAACATATCTAGACCAAATTTTCATAGAAATTTCCAAATGAATAACATTATGTTAGAGAAAATAAACTCACAAGTTGTTATTAATTAGCAAAAGATAAAATAAAATCAGAACCTGTGAGTAACAGTATATGCATATTCCTTTCAGACAAACAGATTGAGTTTCCAGATAAAGTGCCAATTTGCTATGACCACTAAAGGGCATAATGCAATACAATCAGAAGTCCGTTTCTTTACCAACACTAAGAAGAAGAAGAAGAAAGCTTTCATAATCAAAGCAACCATCGAGCAATCTATTGATATCATCATTGCATATTTCTATCATGAGTCACATGACAGTACTCATGTCCAGGCATCTAAAACCCAGCCTCCTCCGCCTTATCCTCTCAAACTATTCCAATGAAGTCAAAGAGACATTTTTTCAAATTGAAACTACAAATCCATTTCACATGTTTTCAAGCTCATATACTAGTCATATGGATTATAACCAATACCAATTAGAAGAAGAAGATATAGAAAGAAGAAAGCTTTGTAACTCAGAGAAACCACCAATCAATCTATTGGTATTATCATTGCATATCTCTACTGCGAGTCTAATGACAATACTAATGTCCAAGCATCTAAAACCAGCCTCCTCCACAGAATCCTCTCAACCAAGTCCAATGAAGTCAAAGACACGTTTTTGTCAAATTGAATTTACAAACCCACTTCATATGTTTTCAACCTCATATACTAGCATATGTGTTAGAGCAATCAAACAGAACAGAACCATACAAATAACTTGAAAATTGTTAAAAATTGAACCAAATCAGAAGAGATTGAAAGAAGAAAGCTTTCTTACTCAGAGGCACTATCAAGCAATCTATCGATATCATCCCCACCACCACCCGAACCTCCCAATTTTGCTTCCTCGAGCTTCTCAATCTCATTGCTCCACAATCCAGCATGAATTTTCTGCTTCTTCAACCTGTAATCTTTCTTAATGTTCTCCAAACCGTAAAGCGATGAGCTCTCACTCCCACTCCCTTTCTCTTTCTCCTTCTGCTGCTGAAATTGTTCCTTGTTCGATTCCTGTCTCTCGTCACGATCCTCGACATCGGGAGTCAAGGCCACCGGCGGCGAGGAAGAGGCGGGGATTGGGAAGTCGCCGCCGGTCTCCCACGGCGGGAGCGTCGTTGGATTCAGATCTTCCGGGAGCCAAGCGACCTCCCAGGCGTCGTTCCACTCGTCATCGCCGGTTCTTTTGTCGGAGGAGAATGAAGAAGATGGTGTTTTAAGATAGGGTTTTGAGCTTTCAACAATTTTTTGAAATGGGTTTTTGAGGATCGTCGACGATGTGGCTGCTATGCGTATCCTTCGTCCCAGTGCTTGCATATTTGTCTGTTTGTTTCTCAGGAAACCCCGACTGAGAAAAATCTCAGCTTTGAAGCCTTAAACCTCACTCTAAGAAAACCGACCTGTCGTTCGGCAATAAATTGGGCTCTGACCCGTTTCATGATCCAGCCCGATCTATATTAGACTCCGACCCAATTTTGTATCTTGGCAATCTTCTTCTTCTTCGTCGTCATCGTCGTTGCTCGGTGGCTATCGCTTCACGTTGCTCTCTCTGTGCCTCTTCTCGAACCTTTCAAGCTTCGACATTATTAGCAGCTAAGCTTTTTCCTGTTGAAGCCATCGATAGGTAAGGATCTGGAAAATGACAAAATGTTCGGTTGAATCTCAAATAAGTTGAATTCTGAGTGGAGAATAGGTTCAATTGAACTGTGAATTTCATGGTTTACGAACAAGCTGAAATGTATTGCATGTGCTGCGATCTCGGAAATTCAGTTCCACTGGAGCTAAATTCTCTTTTCTTACGGTTCCTAGACAATCTGAAAACTCATTAATTAGGTTTTTGGTGTATCATGTGTGAGCGATTATGTACCCTTTTTTGTTGATGTATACTCATTACATGATTTGGTGTGTTTTAATGTCCATTACTTTTAGTGCATTTGCTTCATAAGACCTGGAAGTGGTATTGTTTTAGTGGCTATCTAGAAATTTAATGAACTTACTTGTGTAAGTTTAAGGTCGTAATAGGCATGTTTTAAACTATGTCCTCCATGGATTTGCTACAATGTTAATCTATCATAATTGTTTGATGTGATTCAGTACTTTGCAGCTTTGGTGGATTAGTTGTTTCCTCTCTTTTTTAGCTGTCATGTTATATTTGGTTGTTTGATGCGATGAATCAGGTTTATTTGAAATTGAAGATGCATCTTCTTGTTATTGTTCCTGGATTTCAGGTAGTGCTTTGCAAGATGGATATAATCTCCCAATTACAAGAACAAGTCAATACAATTGCTGGTCTTGCCTTCAATACCTTTGGGACTCTACAAAGGGATGCTCCTCCGGTTAGACTATCTACAAATTACCCTGAACCACCTGCCAATCCTACAGAGGATGCGACGACAAATTTGGCTGAGCAGCCTAAGCTCATGAGTACTGATCTTGTAAAGGCAGCTAAGCAGGTATGTTGGCATTTCCGATAGAGCATTGTTCAAGGCACGTTTGAACATTTTTAGATATGATAATAATATGCAGAGGAACTCTAATTTGGACACTCTTGTACACTGTACTTTTTGAAGCTGAAAATGACTGTTGGATTAGGAGACTGTAGCTTCATGAATACATTTGGAGTTTGCGCACTTTCATTTGGACACTATAAGCGGGATGTTTTCCATATGCATTTTTAAATGAATTCTAGTCTGGTAGCCTCTGAGAGAACATATAGGAATTGAAATTGAAAAGAACTCTTTGAACATATGACTTTTTTCCATCAGATTACGGGAGCATCTCATATGACTCGGTAAAGATCAGACTTCATATTGAGCATGTGTTATCTTTGATTTCCAGTTCCTCTTGCCTTGTTCATTTGAACTACTGCATGCTGTTCAATGACTTATATATATATCATTTTATCCCATCATTTGTGTCATTAACATATTGTTCTCATTTCTTGTTCAGTTTGATGCGTTGGTTGCAGCACTTCCATTGTCGGAGGGAGGTGAAGAAGCTCAATTGGAAAGGATAGCTGAACTGCAGGTATAGGATTTGACAGATTTCCTATTCTCCATCTTTGACAGTTTACATGTATCATATTAATTATTCATTTCCAAACTTTTCTGTTCATGAACTTATTGTCTAGGCTGAAAATGATGCCGTAGGCCAAGAGCTTCAGAAACAACTAGAAGCTGCAGGTAAATTCTCTTAACGAACTTTTGGCTAATTGGTTAGCATTTAGCTACATAGGAAGCATTCCCCTATCATACTTAGAGAAAGAATGGCAAATTTTGCATCCATAATGATAGATGGTGCTAGCTCATAAACTTTATGTTACTTTAGGATTAGGAACTTAAAAATTACAGTTATGCCTCCATGTAAAAGGGGCTATTTTGCACCAGACATGAAATTCAAAATTTAGTTGCTAATAAGCATCTGACTCATTTGAAAGAACTTTGATGAATACTGGTTATTCTGGATGTCAACAATGTTAATGCCAGATATTATTAGTTTCTGATTTTTAATGAGAGGTTGTTTTGTATTGCTAGATTTAATATTTGCACCACAATTTTTGTGTTTCCAGAGAAGGAATTGAAACAGGTTCAGGAGTTGTTCAGCCAAGCAGCAGATAATTGCCTTAACTTAAAGAAACCAGAATGAAGATACCAAACGAGAATTCGAACAGAAGTAATCACCTTTCCTCTTCCTATCTCTTATTCTCATCTTCATTGTAGACATTTAAATTTTCTATATGAGTATACTTTTGGTCAATATTTGATAATTAACTTAACATATATGGATTCAAATCTTGAAGCAATTAAACAACCCATATCATTACCAAAACAGCAGAACCTATATAGCCTTTCAAGAAACATAAGAACTATGTATAGAAAGTGTTCTGAGACAGAGAAATGACAGCAAGTAGTTTGATGAGTAGCTCAGGTTTTGAGAATGATTTCTAGTAGCCTAGGGGATTCAGCACTGTCTGTTTTATTCAATAATCCTTCCAGAGCCATTGTTACAAGTTCTTCTTTAATAACTGAGACCTTCTCATTCTCGTCCTCCGCCGCATACAAAATCCTTTTAATTGCAGCCGCCATCTGCAGGAGCACAAGTCAATAGAATATATTGTCACCAAGATACATGGAAAGAAAATTAAGTCCATGGGTGGTGAGCAAATCTTACCGGAAAATGCTCCAAATCCTGGTTCTGGCAAAGGATTTCAATGTCCCGTAATTTGGAAAAGTAGAAGTCTCTTTCTTTCTCCAAATGATCCAAAGTGAGCTTCAGATCTGTTATCTGTCAAACAACCATTCAAAAATCCGTTTATACATTGCTCAGATAATGCATATACTAAGACCAAAAAAACAATACCTCCTCAGACAATGCCTGAACTTCTTCAGCATAGTTAGAGCCATTTGAAACCAGACAATTCTGCCTTTTTTTGGGTCCTACATACGAATCAGCACTATTTAGGATATTGAAAACGAAACTATAGCTTGCAAATTCCATCACATAGGGCATGCAAGCTAACCAGAATTGTTGACAAGTCCTGGACTGTCACCAGAAGCACCAGACATGGTGTTTGCCTGCAGTGATTTTGAACACTTATTGGAACCCTTTGAGTTTCTTTCTTTCCCGCCCTTGCTTCTACGCTCCACCGGACTGTAGTTCCTGAAGTCAAAAACAAATTTGGCATTAACACCCAAAAATGAACAATGTTTGCAAAAGAAAAAAAAAAAAAACACTCGTCAGTGATTGTACCAGCAGATGAAAAAGACTTACTCATTTGTAATACCACCATTTATAGAATCACAGTAGTGTTTTAGCCATTGCATAAACTCCAAGTTGTCTAGAGGTCGTTTCTTAACCAGCTTGTTGACTTCAATATGCTGTCACAGATACCGATTAAGAATCAAATTATGTGTATATGACATAAATGAATATTTTCACATTATGGATATATAGAATAAGCTAGTACTATCTAAATCTAGGGTGATATCTGGTGACCTTGAGGTCACGGGTTCATGTGTGAGAAACAGCCTCTCTGCAAAAGTAGGAATAAGATTGTGCGCATAAATGCCCCACAATGGTGGAAGTCTCTCGTGCATTAGTTCAACTGTCCTTTGCAGCCTAGTTAACCATTGCATTATGAGGAAAAAAGATGGTGTTTTGTATAGATTACCTTATCGATCTTCAACTTGTTGAACACGTCTTGAAGAACTTTGTAATTCTGAATCATATCATATTCCGACTTTGCATCAAAGTTCACCTATAGAAAAAACATAGCTACTGATATTACACTAGCGAAACACTCAAATGAACGCATATAAACATAAGCGTAGAGACCGTTTCTAGTTTACTTTGTGCATAGGAACCACCCCAGGATGAGTTGCATCCATCAGCTGACACTGAACAGCACCAGATGCAGCCTAGAGTAGGAGAAAAGAATTCAGTCATGAACCAAAAGCGTGCACAATATCAAAAGGCTATAAACAATGGACTAAACAACTGCTTTAAGTTTAGACCCTCTACGGAAATTCTATTACCTCCTCAATCTTTGAGAGATTGAGCTGAAGAGAAGCATTGATCAAAGCAAAAATTTCACCCCTAACAACGAAGTAGGCGGCATCCATCATCCCTATGCTGGTCGACATTAGCTGCTAAGATTAGCAGTTGGGATATAAAATTGGAGTATGTATGGAACCTGAGAGTGTTAGTGGTAGCCAAAATCAGCAACTAGCCAAGAATTTGGGACACAAATGATAAGTTTTTTGTGTTTTCGCAATAAGAAGAAATGGGTATGTTTTGGATTTTGAGTTTTGGAATCAGAGAAAACAGATGGCAACGAAATATAGTAATATGGTAGTTTGGGTTTGATATTGATAGGGCTTTTGGCTTTGTCTTTGGAGTTTTGGGTGTCTTTATGATCTCAAAATGGCAGGCATTGGCAATGGAGCTGAGTTTTGAGCACTCATGTGGTGGCCATGGCCGGCACTTTAAATTAGTGCTCCCAATATTGAGAATAGGCATTTGGATTCATTTTGATTGAGTCTAAGCTTGATTTTCATGTTTATTTTTTGGGTTTATGTGGTTTTTGACTTTCTGATGCTATATAAAAAGACTAAATATTGCACCATCAGTTTTGGATTGAATCATATGCTTTTATTTCTATGTATGCTTTGTCTATTATGTTTGATTTTGCATGACAAACTTAAAGAAACAATTTACTTCTTTTATCTTATTGTATTGATTGGCTCAGCCTTTCTTTAACACATGGCTTAAAATGTTCTTGAAAATACGGACGAGTCTTGTTCAATTCATTTTACGTTTCGGAGAAACAAGTTGCTATGACAAAAATGTCTTGAATACGACCCTAAAGTTAATCTGGTCAGTGTTCACAAACGCTGCGAAAGCTAGATCTTTTATTATTTGCTTATCAAGGGTTTCATATAAGCGCTGCAAAACCCATTCATGAGTTTGATTTTTTTTATCCGAGCAATTATGGATATGATTTTTTTTCTGCAAAAATACATATAGAAATAAACAAATATACTAATTTTTCCCTAAAAAATTTCAATTTTATTTTATCAACTTCAATCCGAAAGAATTTAATTTCATCCGAGCCCTTTGAATCTGACTCAAAATCCAAATTGCACCTATAACATACTCTTCATAGAAGTTCAATCAAATTAAGTTAATGTCTTTTAACACATGTTCATAAAATAAAATAAAATAAAAATCATAATGGAAACAAACAATTATTCAAGTATTGAGTGAGAGAAGACTATCCCTTATTCATGACATTATAGTCATAGATTTTAAGAAATTAAGTTTATCAATCTTACCTAAATAAGCAGCACATACAAAATGACAAGTTTTTCTAAATATGTAGAACCGAATAATCAATTATAAACCTTTATATAGATAAACTCATAAACTAGAACAATAAACACGTAAAACCCAAGTCCGGATTCGAATTTCACAGCCCGCACCTCTTTTGGATCGGGTTCGGGCACATGCTTTTTTGGGCCACGTGAATGAAGCCCAAGAGACTTGGCGACTTAGGGTTCTGAACTCCAGAGAAGAAACATGTAAATGGGCTCCGCTTTTTAAACCACCAAATCGACTCCATTGTCACAGCCACCGACGATCGCGGCTTCAGTACTGACGCGACGTGGTGCATGTTCCCTTCTACCGGAACTGTAAGCATTCTTGTTTCAGTATTTTTCTTTTTCTTTCTATTTTCTGGAATTTATGGAACTGTGTTTGGCCTGATTCTCAAGTCTCAATTATGCCAGTTTTGACGTTTTAAAGTATGTATGGTGTTGTATGTTCACATTTTTGTTCATTATTTTGTTATTTATGAAAATTCTGTATAATTTGTAAGGGAATTTAGGCTTAGAGTGTGAGATTCATTTCAAGTTTCTCATCATTTGTTAGTGCAATTGAAAACTTTCTTGTACTTAACTCTTAAGTCTCAGCTATGATAAGTGTGTTATAACTTATAAACGTTCTTTTAGTATATATCTCATCATTTCAATACTTGCATTAAGAATTTAGGCTTAGAAAGAGAGATACATTTCAAGTTTCCCGTCATTTGTTAGAGCAATTGAAAATGCGCTTGTTTTAATTGGGCAACTTTTGATAGTCCCAACTCCGAATTGGGATTTGGAAAGGCTTGGGCTGATATAAATTTGCAAAATTTGACATTAGTTTTTTGGCCCGGCCCACTATAGGTGATCCGAATCGCCAGGTTGAGTTGTAGGTCACAACATTAATAGGAAAACGTGAGCTTTAGGAACTGTGTTACTACTGTTCATAGATGATTTATGAGTGTTATCTCTGAGAATTTTGTAATACTTTATACACATCAGGTATGTGTTGTTTCTTAGTTGATATATAATTGAAAGATGATACAGTGCCGGTTTATATTTACATACTGTTTTTAATGTCATATAGATGGTAAAACATTTAAGAAGCCCCGCCGCCCTTATGAGAAGGAGCGTCTTGATGCTGAGCTCAAACTTGTAGGAGAGTATGGGCTCCGTTGTAAGAGGGAGCTTTGGAGGGTGCAGTATGCTTTGAGCCGCATCCGTAATAATGCAAGAATGCTTCTCACTCTAGACGAGAAGAACCCGCGTCGGATTTTTGAGGGTGAAGCATTGTTGAGAAGAATGAACAGGTATGGACTCCTGGATGAGAGCCAGAACAAGCTCGATTATGTGTTGGCCCTTACCGTTGAGAACTTTCTTGAGCGCCGTCTCCAGACACTTGTGTTCATGTCTGGTATGGCTAAGTCGATTCACCATGCTAGAGTGCTCATCAGGCAGAGACATATCAGGTAACCAGCCTATTCTTGTTTTTCTCCATGAAATCTTAAATAGAAACCATATGCATGTATTGGTGTCTCTATTTTGTGACGTACATCATTCAGCACATTTGTTTGCTTTTGCATTGACAATGTAGATGCATATGCTATCTTGAGTTGATACGAACATTGTAGTTTCTTTTGAGTTCATATGAACAACCTATCTTGAGTTAGATTGTCGTAGATGTATTCACAGTTTTTAAGTGAATGATTGGTTGTTTTCAATTGATTACATCAGTGAATGATTGGTTGCTCAACAATTGAGAAGACGTATTCTATATGACTCTCTCTATTTGGGATTTGAATCCTTGCATCCAAAATACGAATTGTATAGGAAAACATAGCTTAGTATATTGAAACGGAAAAAAAAATGACATTTCAAGGCACTAGTCATATTTGTTCAATAGCTTTACCTTTTGCACACCATACTTCTACAGTCACTTGTTTCACTACTTAAAACCTTACAGGGCATCATCTTTGATATTGTATCCACAGTAATTGCATTATAGAAGCATATTCTTTTGTATCATGTGTTTGTGTCACATCTTGTCTATGGGTTTCTTTAACTGTGTTCTTTTCCTGTTAATGGATTCTTTTTACAATTTGTAATCACTGTGTTTCGGTCTTTGGTGTGTTAGGGTTGGGAGGCAAGTTGTGAACATTCCTTCTTTCATGGTGAGGATGGACTCTCAGAAGCACATTGATTTCTTGCTAACAAGTCCATTCGGAGGTGGACGCCCTGGCAGAGTCAAGAGAAGGAACCAGAAAGCAGCCGCGAAGAAGGCTGCTGGTGGAGATGGAGAAGAGGAAGATGAAGAATGAGCTTAAGTTTACGGACCAAGCTGATTTGTATTGTCTCTACCATTTTGCCATTGAACTTTTTGGTTAATTCTTTTGGAAGGTTACAAATATTTAGGATGAGTTCGGGAATGATTCATGTGAGCTTGATTTGGCTCAAAAATTATCTACTTCTTTCATTTTTTTTGGAAAAATAATTCTTAATCAAATCAAATCAAAGGTACTCTCATAATCTAAGGTGTCATGAATGAAGTAGAAGTATACAATTTTAACTGACATTTTCTTTAAGACCACAAACAACTGACAATAATTGTACTTGAAGTTTAAGATGATTACATGGAGGGCTTTGCTAATCATTCCTCACCACCACTAGGTCTATCGGCAAACTCAAATGTTAATCAAATGGCTCCGATCAAACCACAACCTTCCAAACCACTTTCTCCTTCTTTACAATTGTATCAACTGTCTAGCACACACATCAATAAAAAATTTACTAAGAATTTACGTTATTGCTGCTCTGCAAATCGTAACGAGAAATAACACAATTTATTATATGCAAATTGAAGAGATTGCCACCAAACTGAGAATCAAGAGCAATATTAACCAAACAAAATTTTAGCTGTCTCTCAATATATTAGAGAAAAGGAGCGGCACAAATACTAAAAAACATTACACGCTTAAATTTAAAAGGTTTAGATATTTTAAAATTTCAATTCTCGGAATTGAATTATTAGTATTTAAATTTATTTATTTTTTCCAAAATTGAACGAACAACTCCAAGCAGATTGAGCTGTGAAGTTAAATTGTGTTATATCTACTAAATTAGATAAAACTTTATAAAGCCGTGCAACACATTTTATAGAAAACTGGAGATCTTGACTAGTTTTAAATGAATTTAATAGAAATCATCTTTTACACAAGAAGCGTCTTTTCTTCAATTTTGCGGAGAATTAGAAGTGTCAAATCCGCATGGAAGTTGGATTGTGAAGCCAACCACCAATTTATTGGAGTTTTATTCGTGTGGATAATAAATAAATAAATAAATGATTCCAAATACAATATTGCCATATTAGAAAAGTTGTAATCTGATTCCAAAATTTCCCAAAAATGGGTTCTGTACTTGGAATTATTTTGGCATCACTACATGGTGATATTTTTTTTATTTTTTTATAAGCAAGTTGTATCTTTTATTTATAAATTCAAAAGTATAAATGAAAGTACAAAAAAGATACACGAGACCCATCAAGGCATGCAAGATGACGGGTTTGAGATCCAAGCAGAAAGCGAGAAATTGTTACAAAAAGATCCATCAAAGCAACAAATAAGGGAAAAGCTGAAACTTTGGATGCGGAGTATAGTGTCTTTGAAGCTGGAAATTTGTGCTGAAATACGAGATCCAATTCTCTGGTCTCTTGTTGTGTCCTTTTAATCAAAGATATGGAAGAACCTACCAATGTCCTCTTTTCGAATCCAATTCTCTTAGGTTTTTCAGTTCCATTTTGTAAAAGTTGGACTACAAAAAGTTTATTCCTTGACATCTTCATTTTTTCTTTAATATGTACTTACAAATTTGTATTCAAATTTGGACTTAACGATAGAATTTAGGTGACACTGGTTATGATTATTTGTTTCTTTAAGATTCTTTAACGAGAATTAATATCTTGGACATGGAGGTCAAGACGGGTGTAGAGCTGACAATTCATGTTTTAACAAGTGACACAACATGAAATAAATATGTTTGGACTCAAAAAATCTTATAATTGTATTCATGTGGAGATAGTAAAAAACACACAAACATGCTTAATATTCATGTTATGACACGTCCAACACGAACACTTAAAATGTTCTAATTAAAAAATTAACTCAAGAAAAACACTGACTAGTTAACATAAGTACGTTAAATAGGTTAAATTCATGATAATTAATCGTATTAACAATGTCATATCAAACGTGTTGGTCTTGTCGTAATTGTGTCAATCTGATCCATTTAGTAAGACATGACGTGATGCAACGAAGACAACCCGAACACGGGAGAGTGGAATCGGCATCTCCATCAAAATGATGGGAAATTGTAGGGTAGTGTATTGACATTTAATAGTAAAGATGGAAGTGTTGTAGAAAACAGAAACACATAGCTATCAAGCCAGCTTGTGCATAATTGTCTCACAAATCTCTCATTTTTTTGTGCAATTTAACGCTTCAATTGTGTTGTGTCGTATACGTACATGTTGTGGATTCATTCTCTTGCTTTCTTGTGTGGTATTGGAATGTGAAATAGACCCTCAACCAACCACTTCAATTCCACTTTCCATTTTCAAGTTTTCTTTATCTTTTTAGAATTTTGGACCATTTGTACCCTTTGAATGTGACTTCTCAAAGATGGGTAAGATGAAAATCACATGTATGTATCGCACAATCGATATATCTGATAACACAATTTATGTTGACGTAAGAGATAACATTTTAAAATTAAAAGTTGATGTATATGTTTTGTTGGATCTTCTTTAATTAGTTCAATTGTAATTTTGTAAACGTTTATTTCATTTTTAATATTTAAAAAATAACATGACTATTTTTTTATATTTTAATTGTGTTAGGTTTTTGAGTATGAGCTACATAGTTGTTGCATAATTAACTTATGTCTTTTTTTATTACATTTGTATCAATTATTGTTATTTTATTATATATATTATATTTTGAAAGGGTTAGACTTGTAAACTCTAATTAATTAGCTCTTTGATCTGTTTAATTTTCTCTATAGATAATACAATTTGTAGATACGTAGTCTAATAATTCTTATTTGGGGGCTTGAAAATAAAGTAGCCTACAAGAAGATCATGCTCTTCAAATTCAAAAAGAAAACTAAAATAGATTTCTTAGACCACAAACAACACAAGTTGTGAACCTTTGATTTTTATTAATTTTCTTCTAAAATATAATAAAATAAAATTGGTGGATAATTTATTGGACAACCTTATTTTGACCGAAGTGGTGTGAGTTAGGGCATATACTATGAAAATAAAGAGAGAAGCAATATAGAATTATATTAGGCATTTGGGATTAATATATTATATATGTGTCTGCCAAATATTTATATAAAGATTCTACTTGTCTGGTGCTGCACTTCACTTCATTCATCACCGTTGTACTCAAAAATCAAATCTACACTTTGATCTTCTTTCATGCAAACAATTATTAAAGGTTACACAAATAAATAAACAAATAAAGCTACCATATTTTTCTTTTTCTTTTCTTTTACGAAATAAAGCTACCATAATTTAGTGGACAAATATATGGTGTATGTGGAGATAAAAAGTGAGAAAAAAAAGTAATAGTTTGGACTTTGGAGATCATCAATTGGAGGGAAATGACTAATGACCCTTAATATTTTTTGGAACATATACAGAACATTTTTTTTATTTAAAAAATAGATTAAACTATTAGCAAATGATTGAGGATCATCAACTGTTTGGTATGGATTTAATATATCTTCAGCTAATGCTTGGTACTATATCATCACTAATCTATCTGAAACAATATGAGCAATCCGTGAGAAAAATAGGTTCGGCAATAATAAATGAACACAGAAAAGTAAAGCATGATAAATAGTAAGGGA
>JAYMTE010000220.1:0-21352 GCA_036897545.1 Pelargonium fulgidum
AGGGATCTCACTTCATTCTCTTACAAGACCTAGGAAAGATAAGTCATTTAGTAATAAAGATAAAGCCCAATAGCAAGTCTCTACGGAGTCAGTTTAAGAAATTCTGAGTTACAAGGGTATTTGAAATGAGTTTGGTTTTTTGTTTCCAATTAAAATTAATGACAAAATTTATAGTTAGAAAATTCTGGCTTTTTCTAAAGGAAACAGCTTTCTTGTTTTATTAGAATCCCACTTCTATTTATAGCTTATAGGATAAGGGCTTATATAGAGTAGGAACTACTCTCCTGCCGCGATAAGCAAACTGCCTACAAAAGAAGTTGAGGCTGTAGCCCTATATGGGGGTGAAACAAAAGCTCCTTGTAACTCGGAATCTTATTCCGATATTTATTTGGTGTTTAGTATGAGTATAGTTCTATAAACAAACAAGACAGGGACTTTTAGGGTTTGCAAGTATCTTTCTAGTTGAATACTGGAAAGAGTAAACTAGTTACAGATTTAGGACTTCAAAAGTGAACTTTTCCTTATCTTCAAGGGGAGGATTTCTCATCTCAATGGGGGTGGGGATAGACGAAGGAGTTTGTTCAAGACTTAGATTTTCTGTCACTTACCAGCTCTCTTAGTATAGTAGCTTTGAAAGGCACGAACAATGTGTTTACTTTATGGATTTCTCTGATAAGATAAGGTTTCTAGTTGCTGTCAAAAGCAAAAGTTTGTCCTAGATCTTTAAAGGATTAGAATCGGAAAGAAAGCATAGACCGCGAGATAGTTGTGATTCAAGAATCCATTAAGAAGTGTAAGAGAACGAATAAAAGGTTTTAGTCTTTTTACATTTTTAATATATTAGGTTTCCTAGCTTGGCTTAAGACAAGATTGGGGTTTTCCTTTATCTCAGGTAATAATAATCGCATGGGGCTACAAACTAATAAGTACTGCGCTTCCTCTACTTCAAGAGCAGCCTATTAAATAATGAGCTATACCTGGAGTTTTAGAATTAGAAACTTGCTAGAGGTACTACAACAGGAAACTCTTTAAGTGCATTCCTCTTAGTTTCTGTGGCTTATCATTAACAGAGGGATATACCTTAGAAAGATTAGGAATAAGTCAATCTACCTGACCGCCTCGAAGTCAGGGAAGGAATTGCAGGATAGTCTAATGAGCATCTTACACTAGCAGCACTAAGAAAGCCTTTACCTTAATTCAGGAATTCCTACTAAGGAGGTCTCACAGAAAAAAAACTATCTATTAATCGGATTTCTCTTACATGATTAACTTTCTTTGTTACAGATAGAGGATACCGGAAAACGCCCCTTAGTAAACCTAGACTCAGTCCTCATTCTTTGAAACTCATTTTACTTTAGCAGCTGCTGGAAACAAAGAAACACAAATAGACCAACTTCCTCGCTAAAAGAAGACAGTTGCACACCCACTTTCTAGGAAATGAAAGGATAAAAAAAATCCCACTTAAAGACTTTCAATACTAAAGAAAATACCCGGTTCCTTAACTTTTACAAACTCTGTACTTAAATTACCTAAAATTTCATTTTACAAATTGAATTATAGGATTGTCAGAATAAGTAGGAATAACTAAACCAAACTAAGCAGTGCCCAATTTATAGAATATTATTTCTAGTTTGGTTATAAAGCAATTGGTACAACACTCCCTACCCTCAAAGAAAATTGACCGGTTCGGAGCTTGTACAAGAAGTCAAATACCTAAATTGATTAGGATTAGTAAAGAGTGCCTCTGGAATAGTAACATTAATGCGATACCATATAGCTACAGGATATTTAGCAGCACTAGACTAGACAAGAGACAGGCTCTTACCTTGGCTTAGTTCACCTTCGACAGCTAAGAGAGAAAGAGCTTAGGCCGCTTTCAATTAGAGGATTTAGAGTTAGGTTCAAGAAGTAAAACACCGGTCAGGTTTGTAAATTCATTTGTTCACAGAGGTAAAAGCAAGACTTACCAGGGCAATAATACATAAGTAAGCGTTGTTAAAAAGTAAGGGTTTTGGCAAAAAGAAATTTGATAAAGAGTAGGAGAGTTATGCCTTTAAGGATTAGTGTGCATAGAACAAAGTTTATAGAGTCACTTAGAACAGTATTAGATTAAAAGTCTACGGGGAGTCTAATAAGTACACAATGTTCAGTAACATAAATTTCATACAAAAAAAGTTTTCTGGGCAGTAGTGTACTAAAAATTTCTATGTCCTTGACAGGCCAGGTAGGTTGTAAGAACTTTTGATTAGCTATGGAAGAATCTTGAAGTAAATTAGGAAACTAACTACTAACACTGAAAGCATATAAATTTGCTTATGTTTTCCGACGAAGTACTTATCTGAGTCAGATAAAATGGGTGAAAGGCTCGAGGATAACGCAACAAATTAGGTATTACGGGCGGGATTAGAACCTTGTATATTTTTGTATGCTCGGTCGGTTCTAACAGTAAATTTTTGATACGTAGCTTTAGCTTATGGGTTATTTAGTTACTACAAAGGACTTTCTTTACACTTTTGTGTCTGCAGAACTTGGGGTCTCTCTTTGCTATACCCTATACTACGATAGTATACGCTTTCTACTCAAGTCATAGGGGCTCGGTTAATTAATTGCATAATCTTTTTAATACCTTTATTTAACTAAAGAGCTTGCTTTGCTTATGCGCTTTGATTCAAAAGTTTTAAAGTTACTCTAAAAAGCTGGCTTTGTCTTGCTCCAAAATAAGGATTCAATTAAGAGTTATAACTTTTAAAAGATAAAATTTTTTTAAGACCAGCAGCCCTTAGTTCACTTACTATATCTTAATATAGAGATTCTGTCTTCGGTAAAGTAAATTACTAAAAAAGAAACTTATCCAGTTTTATACCTGAGAAATTTCTAGGAGTGATTGACACAATGGCACTGAAGTGTCGGGGACTCACTATGAATTCAGAAAAAAGATCCGCTCTCAAGCAAAATTCCTTTGAGTTATTGAAGACTAAAATAGAATTCGTGTCCTTTGCCTTCAGGATATCCGTGATATAACATATAGAAAAGACTTATGTAAGGCAATTTCTGTCTTTTTTGCTTCTGAGCACTTAGCAAGGAAACTCCGGCTTATATACCACTTTTAGTAAGCTCCCTACTCTTGAAATTTCTTTTCACGAGAATCCTGGAAAAGTATCCAACTAAGGGCCGTAGATCCTAAATCTAACTTAATATAAAAGGTATAAAGCGGTACACAGACTTGTCAAAAGGGTTTTACTAAAAGCTTATTCTTTGAAGCAACCTTTCGATTTATCCGCGCTTCTCAAATCTCATATAGAGTACGCCTTGACTCTTTCCTAATAGCCTGTACCCGTAAAGGATCATGTAATAAATTTACTAAAATCCTTTTTATAAAAACTTTACAAAAGAAGAATAGAAAAAGTAGCATATGGATACCCTTTCTCGAAATAAAAATGGAAGCTGAATATTCACCAAAATAGGGGACCCCTTAGTTGTAAAGGAAATGCCAGAATTCCTGACACTTGTTGATAGCCCCTCCCTTAGCTACAATCAAACCTCTTTGTCCCAGTAACTTAAAAAAATACGACTCGAAAAATCCAACTAACTGTAAAACACCTACATTTCGATAGGTACTAATCTTTTTTAAGTTTTTAAACGCCTCTAAATTGCTTAACTCGGGGCTTACGCAGCAGTACATTTTAGTTTAGGTTTCATACTTTTAAGACTTAACAACAAGTATTACAACGGGCTTTAATCCTTATTCTTCCTTAGCCTGCTTTCTAAATACAGAGAAGAGCCTTAGCTTATAGCTTAAACAATTTTTGTACAGGTAAAAAGATAGAAAAGTACTGCCTCAAAGCACCCCTTCCAACTCCAATACACCGGGATTTGAATAAAAGTCAATCGGATTTTGAATTCTACCTAAGAGGTAAAAGACCTTAGTAACCAGAGATGAAGTAGTATTTTAATTTATAGTATATCCCAAACCCTTGTAAGAAAGGAGCTCCTTCTTTTTAGAGGCTCGCTTAGCAAACCAAACCGCTTTCTTTTATTGGTTTCATTTCAATTAGACTAGTATTAGGGATAATCCTAAGATAGAAATTCTTGTTGTGAAAGATTCTTCTATATTCTTAAGAAGACCCGAGCTTTCTTTTTCTTAAGTAGAGAATTAGGTAACCTTGGTAAGAATAGTACTAGCATACAAAAAAGCTCCCTTTCTGATCCTGGTGTACAAGAAGTTCTTTTCACTTAGGGGCTAGAACTAGAAGAAGCTTTTATGTTACCTTCTTCTCTTTTTCGAGTGGCATTATGAGGATTTCATCTCCCCCTTTTGATATCTTTTTAGGACTTCTAGATATCTATAAAAAGTCTAAACGCGTTGTGGAAGAAAAGACATTAGCTCGTAGCTGATTGAAATTTATGATCCTATAGTCAAGTAAGCGTTTCTTCTCTGTTATCTATAATAAGTAAAAGCGATCTAGACAGCCTATAACTAAAAACTTTTTATAAACTCGACAAAAAACTAAAAAGAATTTGTAATCTACAAAAAGTGAGTAAAATTCTATGCCTACCAGGACTAAAGACACATCTTTTTTTAACCCGCAGAATAAACTTAATGCAAATAAGACACACTAGCTGTACCTTGAAAATGTTATTCTAATACCCAAAGATCCGAATTGCCGAGGAATTCATGCCCTTGTTAAAAAGTTTTTGTTATTACTACACTACAGCACTAGAAAAGTGCACGTACTTCTTATCTAAACTTAATTGCTTCTTTTTTTGTGTTAATATCCCTTAATTGAAGAGCAAATAAGAGTTTGAGTTACATACAAGGTTTCCTTTAGAGGAACTTACTATCCTTTAAACGTTTACCAGACGAGTCATATTATGAAAAGGATCCTTATTTAGTGAGATAACCTATAGAGTATATAAGTGTCTAATCTATCTCTGAAACTTGCAAAAATGTAAGAAAACCCTTGAAGGTAATGCACTCCCGCTATTAATGAAAAAACCAAAACATCCGGGCTTGGTAAAGTAACTCAAGCTTATGAAAATTTTAATGGGTTCCCTTTACTTTAACTTTAATTCGAAGCCCTATTCATACTAAAATGAACTCTTATCGATTTTCTTATAAGAGTCTGTCCAGTCCTATACTTCTTATATCCTCTAAAAGTGAGTGCTTTTTACTAAAAATTTTTAAGAGACCCTTCTAGACCGGACCATATCCACTAAAAAAGAAGAGGCAACTACCATGGTTATTAACTCAGTGGATTGAAAAGAGAAACAAGAGCTAATTTATAGAAAATCTAGACAATTAATCCGAAGGAGCCTTGACTCTTTAAAATGAAAAGTTCCACTAAAAAATTTTTTAACACAGGAGTACCTAAAACCCTGTTTTAGCGCGTGATAAGGGCCATAAAGCAGCTTCTTATTCCCTCTAAGCTCTCAGTCTTATTTAGTCAGTCTTATTCTACTTATGATGGGTCAAGATGAGCTCATACATGTATAATAAGGGCCGGGTTGAGCAGATCCTTTAATAGCAGTAACTCAGCCAATTTTTTATTGGTTTTAAACAAGAAGGGCTTAATTTTAACTAGAAACGATAAAGCATTTCCTTTGATAGGTCCAAATTAAAACAATGATAGAAAAAGAATACTAACTGTAGGATTCCTAAAAAAAAATGAAGAGTCTTCTGGCTTTATACTATTCTAATACCTGGTTTTGGAAATAAGTCTTTTTTTCTACCACAAACTCTTGTTAATCCATATTTTGAAGCTTTATTAAATAGCTGGGGTTGGAGATACTTGTTTTCGCACGCATAGAGTCTGTTAACCAAAGCAAAGGTCTACAGCTTTGGAGTAAGAGAACCTTTCTTATAGGATTCTTTTTTTATCTTTTAATATTTTAATTGTTAGTATAACTTTTACCCTTTGCTCGATCAAAAGCCGAAATGCAGGCTAGCTTTACAAAGAAATTCCGCGAGGACTTAGTATGAAGTGATTTGAACCTACGACTGACAAGAGAAACTCTTCTATAAGAAAGAACCTTAGACTCACTTTTTTGATGCACAAGAGCTTGTTTCCCGGATCCTTTGTTAATGCTGCTAGGTTAATCCCTATTCAAAAGAATGAAGTTGTTGCCATCCACCCTTCCTTTGTTTTTGGAATTGTATTAATTTAAGAAGTTATATGCTGCACGGATTCCAAGATTGTAAACCACGTAATTTCCTTCCAGTTGAGACTTTTTCTGAAGTGAGTTCTATTTCAAACAAAAAACTAGATAATAAAGAGATCAAGCCAACAAAAGAGGGAATTCTTGCTTGAGTTAAGCTGAGGTATAATGTGAAGTATCATTTTGGAGGTGATTTTCGCTTGCTCAATAATAAAAAAGTATTTAGACTTTAATTAGAAACCCTGTTCTTTGAACTAGTGAATGAGAGAGGAAAAGGGGCCTTCTGGTTTCCTATTGTATTCATGTATTAAAAAAGCTAAACTCAGTTTGATTAGCAGGCAATTTCTAACAATTATAGAATTCCTAGTTATATTAATCAATTCTGAATCTCTTGACGGAACCTGAGACTTTTAAGTTCTTACTCAGACAGGATAGAGCATCTAAAAAGGATTTCCGAAGCAAAGGAGGAAGTAGGTGAATTTACAGCCTAAGTACTAAGTCTAAGTTGCGGGGATGAAGGGCTAGTTTTTAATTAGTATACTTTGTAGAATTTCTTACTAAACTAGAATACGGTATAGAGGCGCGGTGAGTCTGTAAAGTTACAATTTATGGACCTCTTTTAGCTTTGTGTTCCATTTCGAGACTAAGAATTTCATCAAGGGCAACTCATTAAACAAAAGACCCTGCAGGGATAAAAATTTAGTTGCAATTTCAGATTTTATGTTATACAAAGCTCTGTTTTATGATTATGAAAGCGTACCCCTAATAAGCCCCATTTTTGCTTTATATATCTTTCTAGTTCTAGTCCTTTTGTAAGCACATATAGATTAACATTTTAATAAGTACAATTCTTAAAGAGCTCTGGTTGTATTTGTTATCAAGACTAACTGGGATTCGTCAATTATATGCTTATATAATTGAATTTTGACTTAGTACCCTTTCCTGATACAAAGGTTTCGAAAAGGAAAAAAGCCCAAAGGAGCCCTCGTAAGTTAAAGTAGTTTGGTCCTTATGGCGGTCGGTAGAGAATCCCATGCGTATCTATTTACTATTAAAGTTAGCACTGAGCTTGAAGGGAATCCGGTGTGTCTAACAGGGTACCATAAAGGTACTTTACTAAGTACTAAGTAATAAAAAAAGAAAGAAATTGTTCAAAACGCCTCTTATTCATAAGAGTTGAATGCTCTTGTAAGGAAAATGCCTCTTCCCAAAATAAAATATAGCTTGAAAGTCAAAGTAAGGGGTTTGGTAGTAGAGTGATAAGTCAAGAGGAATCTTATAAAACTAAGTACAATTAGCTAGGTGTTCCTTTATCTTTATTTGAAATTAGGAGAGGGCTCTCGTTTACCTTATATATTAGGGTTAGACTTTAAAATTCTATATTTTTAGTCTTTTTTAGAGGCTTCTATATCCGTCCGGGAGGTGAGTCTCTTAATCATTTTGTACGGAACATTATTCCCAAGTTAAGGGTTATCTTATAACTTGACCAAGCAGCTAATGTAGCTAATGACTCTCTTTTACTCAAATTAGATAGGGAAACTCCTGTACTAACAGGAAAAATACGGGGTTTTTCTAGATTCTATTCAGCGGAATTACTCCTTTACTCTCTCCTCCTTTTTTTAGTAAGGGTTTCGTGTATTACAAGAGTGCAATCTAATCGGCCCTCGTAATAACACTGACATATCTGAGGCACTTCTAAAAACTCATTTAAACGAAATTTTGATCCTATTAGTAATATATGTTAAGCAAATAGCTTTACCAAATTTCTCAACCTACCTTGGCTGCTAGAGTAAAGGTTTTTCTACATGTCTTATATATGCGAGATCCAGCACAAAAACTTATGTAATTTTATCTTAGCTACCTAAAACCCGTGGGGGGAGTAGCATTATAGAGGAAGAGGTCTTTACTTCGATGAAATAGTAATAATTGGAACAGTGAAGCTCTTTGAAAGTCTTGTATCCTGTAAAACCTATTAAAGGGAGAACTTGTAATATAGGAAAACCCCGAAAGAAAGGCTACCCCTCTTTTGTCTTACTAATAAAACCCAGATTTCAGAGAAACTAACTGACACTTGCCCGTACCCTGCTGCTCAAGAAGACTTATTCCTTTCATTACTCCAAAAAACTAAAAAGGGAATGCTCGAGAGCTTACTCATTCATAGTTTCAACTTCTACATTATACTCCTGTAAAGCAGAAATCCCTACTACAACTCAGAACCTTATTAAATGGAACTAACAACAAGAATATTTCTCCCTTAAAAGAAATGGAATATCCACCTTCCTCCTTTATATTTCAAAATTTTCTTATGGGGAATAGGAAACTTGAAACAGGCAAATCTCCTTTCCTTTATCTTTATAGCGACTTTAACACTTAAACCTAAAATTAAGGAATAAAAAGAGTCTTAGATATTAGATTATACAAAAAAAGGATTTACTTTCACAAAGCCTAAGAGAAGGAATCCAGATGAAACCTAACCGTACCAAAGTCGCTATCTAGACTTTTATTGCCCGCTTGGCTACTTCTTAAGGTGATCATTTACCTCCTTTTGCGTTAATATTTACTATATTTATTAATTATTTACTTTCTCCCGAAACTGGCTAACTTGTCAAATTCCTAGTGGAAAATATAGGTTCCCTTTTATTGTATAGATTGATCCCTAACTCTGAAGCGGAAAATAAACTAACTATACTTCTAGACCTTGTCCTTTGTTAACTTTACAGATCACAGAGCCTGAAATTCCTCTATAAAAGTAGGCATAAGTAAAGACCCCGCTTAATAGACCTGAAACTTTTCTTTAATTAGGCTCTCAAGTAGCCATTTTAGTTTCTATATTCTTTTTTTCTAGTGGACTTCCTTTATAAATCTAAGTCTAGAGCTCAATTTTTATTGTGTTATTAAAGCTACTTTGAGATACTACTTGATATCAAATATCTATGCTTGTAACTTAAATATTTTTTCTAAGAGAAACCTGTCAAACAAAGTCTTTAACCAGCGAAAATTTGCCTTCGAAAATGGAATAGGTATAATACCACGTATTATAAATTAAAGAAGACCCCCTTTATTAACCAACCCTGATTTTTCTTTTATAATGGATTCAACTCGCCTTATATTGTAATTGAAAGTTCAATATTTAGTAAATTGCAATACTCAAGTCTTACTATGAACGAGTGTCTAAGAAAAGAAGAGACCCTATTATAAGGTTGTACGTCCTTAAAAAAGGGATCCCGTTTCAAACTATGTTAAGACAAAAAAAGAGGGATATTTCTCCTCCTAAGACTTGGAGAATAATTTGACACATAAGAACTGAATCAAGTAAGTCTAAATCTTAACTTCTTAAAGTCCTTTAAAGAAACGGAGCTCTTTTTATAACCCCTGAAATTCCTGCTTAATGGACAGGGTATTCTTTTTTATTATCTGAGCTATGAGCTAGTCTAAATTACAAATTTACGTAAAAAAACTTAGGAGTTCCGTGATAAATGCAATTATATAAATATAAGCAGCAATAAAAAGTCAACCCCCTAAAATAAAGTACCGCTTCATTAAAGTACTCCTCTTCCCAGTCCTATAAATTATTCTATAGTGTTTTTGACTATGAGCTCAGGTATTTTTTTTATTAGAGTTATCCCCCTGTTTCTTAGAAGAGAACTTAAGATTAGAATTAGATTAAAATAAGTCAAAAAGTGTAGTAAATAAAAAGAAACTAGCTCCCGGCTTGAACCCTGGACTTCTCAAAGGCATGCTTTCCCTGTCTATAAAAAAGCATTTAACTTTATTTTAAACATTTATACTTACTGCCAGAAACCCCTGAAAAGTCAATTAGACCTAAATTGTCAAATATTCTAAGAAATTCCAATTATTTAATCTGCTAAATAAAGTAGACTTTGTTTTTTGTTTATTTTATAAGGACCTACTTACATATATTCAGTAAAAACAAGAATTATTTTGATATTCTGCATACTAAGAACCCTATTACTAGGGGTACTTTTCCCATAAAAACAAGTTATTCTGGTACAGGATTGTGTGAAAAAGTTCTAATTCTACCTCAAGTAATGGTTGTAAATTAGAAAATCCTAAGATTATGAAAGTTTCACGGTTAGCTCTTTTGATATATTTTAAATAGTGTTACATATATTGAAATCAAATCTGTTTCCATTTTTAGTGTTTTTTTCCAGAAGGGATTAAAAAAGTTTCAGTCCAAAGTAATGAAAGCCTATTTTCCTGTTAAAGTTACAGTTGTTATCCGGGTATTCCCTTAGTATGCTATAAGCCAAACACTTCAGAAAGAAGAAGTAGGCATAAACTGAATTCTGTTTGGGGTATTTTGATCTCGATAAAGCTAAAGGAAATCCGTTTAAGGAATAGGTTCAAAGAACTGTTACTCTTTGTCTTGAGGATTAAAGGAGAACAGATTCTAAACAGATTGACAGAGACATCTTAGGAATAGATAAGATATTAACTGATTGTTCTTGTATTCTGTTGCTAATTGAAACTAGGTTATCTCCAGGTATGAAAGACTCTTCTATAATAGTTGAGGGAACTTCCCGATCTAGTAAAGTGGTTTAAGACAGAAACAAGATTCCTGGGATTGTAGCTGGAATATAAAGATAAGGGAAAACCAAGTAACATATTCTAGTCGAAGTCCTCTTTAGTCTTGTAAGCGAGCCAAGGAGTTCTTGTATTCTTCTGTGTAAGTAAGCTGGTAAAGAATTCTAATAAGGATGCTTATATAAAGGGGATTTCAATTCTTTCATTTGTATTAAGTTCTGGGAGAGATTCTTACCCAAAGTGGAGAGCCAGTCAAGTCAATCACCTTTATAACAACAGAGACTCTCTTTATTTACATGATAGTAAAGGCAAATCTTTCTCATTGTTGCTGCTAATGGAAAGCAAAAGCCAGCTTGTGTTCTTGTATTCGGATCAGTCAAGATAGCAAGTAAAGGTGTTAATTGTTCTAATGGAAACACAGGATAAGGTCTTCTTGGTTTAGAGTTCACAAGAATTACTAAGTTTCATGGACAAAGGAAGAATAGCATTCCGGCGTAGAGCTTGATTCAGTTCTGTATAGCAAGCAGAGGATAACGGATTCATTTCCTTAGACAGATGAAGAGAATTGACATCTGATAACCTATTCACTACAAGAACAAAAACCCTGAAACTAAAGAACTCAGTGTCCACCAGTAGCAGCACCTAAGATAATATAGGAATCTACAAACCAAGACAATTATATAGATGCTCGCTTTACAAACAAAGAAAACTTAACCATCACAAATTAGAACTGTACTAAAGAAAGAGATAGAGAATCGGTATTCTGTTCTTTACCTTCAATTCCTTTAGCCTACTTAACATTGACCAGCTAACAATTCATTTAATAGAGTGACTTTCTACAAGATCTTAAGGAAATACTAGGAATTCTCAACAAATGAAATAGATACCTCCATCAGAACAATGAATTCTTTAACTCCTTACAAGGACAGCTAAAAACAGGGAATGACAGAGACAGTTTGTATCCGGTTCCTGCTTAGTTAGAACAAGTGGATTGGACTAGAGCTTGAAATAACGTATATGAACTCCCAACTCAGACTTGGATGAAAGTGTTAGCCTTTAGGAGCAGATCGGTAGAGCTTTGTGAAGTCGAAGGAATTTATGAGCATCATTCAAAGGATTAAAATAACTTATATAAAGAACTCATTTTCATTCCTCTGCAAGCTAAATTTCAGTAATTTTTTACTAGAAAGTACTAATATCCGTAAGTTACAGAGTGCAATCATATAATGAAGTGTCTATTAGTCGTCATCTAGCATTCAAACAGCCGACGGAATTCTGAGAGACCATGGGTTCAAAGTGCTAGGTTCATTTAATAGTGTATCAGGTCTAAGTTCCTTTAATTCTTGAATTCTAGGAGTCAAATAAGAAAGAATTTATGAGCTTGTATCTCTAAACAAACTAAGAACTCAGAATCTTAATAAAGCAAGGTACAAGAATCATGGTAACCAATTACACAGAATTAAAGGTAAGAAAGAACTTAACCGGAATCAGAATAAGGTAAGGAGAACTGGTGCTTAAAGAACGTGGAAACTAAGCAAGGAAATTTCAGTGGGCATGAAAAGTTATTAGAACAACTTAAAGACCAAATAACTAGGAAACTCTCGAAGAGGAACGGTGCTAAAGGTATCAGAACTAAAGGAAACTGAATTGATGGGAAGAAAAGAAAGGAATGAAAGAAAGTCACTGGAAGATAGCTTAAGCATAACTCCGATAACACTAATAAAGGGAAAGGCTTTAACTTTAAAACTAGCCTTAAACAAGAAGCTTTTCCTTAATATAACAAACTTCTTAAAAACTCCCCTTTCAAATAAAAATACTGACTCAATTGTTGTAGATTAGCACTCTTTTCTCTTTTCATTAAAAAACTCAATCTCGATCTTTCTTAACTCTTGGTTCCTCTTCTACTAGACTTTATATAATTTATCCTGTCTTTAATAAAGCACCCGGCTTTCAGTCTAATGCTGAAAATCCCTATTCTGTAACTAGAAACTTTTCATGTACCGGTGCCCAGTTTAGTTGCTCCTTTTTACTTTTTAAGGAGTCCTCGACAGGGGCTTACTCCTAGCCAGGGCAAAGCTATTTTCCGTAAATAAAACGTGAGCTCGAGCATTTTCTTTAAGGGTCCCAATTAGTGCTAAAATCTTTAGCTAGTAGCCCGCGCACTTGTTTTGAAGGATTTTTCGATTGTTTTTATCTTCGGTAGAAACTGGTTAAGCAACAAAGATTATACCCTGAGCTATCTGATTACTATAACAAAAACGAAGTCATATATAAATTATAAATAACAAGATATTTCACTCTGTATATGAGGAGAATCCCTTATGTGTGTTAGATTCTTCTAGTTAGAGCAGAAGAAGTCGAAGAAAGATTTTCTTTTTATTGCAGGATTTACCTAACCTCAGACCCAGGAATGTGTACCTGATAAAAAAAGAAACCTTAAACTTGTGTGTATTTTCCTTTAGTAACGTTGTGGATTTTATCTTACATAGCGGAGGCTCCGGCAGTTAAGGTGAATCGAACAGTTTAATATCTTCAAGGAAGCTAAAAAAGAGGAATCCGTATTCTAGTTGGATTTTAAATATTCGGACAGTGCCATACTATAACAGGCTCAAAAGTACTTTAACTGACTCTGTATCCTAAAAATTCCCTAGAATCCGGGTAAGGCTCTAAGCTAAATCTGGAGTAACGAATTCTTCACTTTGAAGCGCCCTTTTTCTAATTAGTAATCCAATGTGCCTATCTCACCAGAAGCTCTATACTCCTAAAGGATTCATACTATAGAATTGTTATAGGAAATTTTATGAGGTAATAAGAAAGCCAAGCCTTTCACCCCTTTTTGTTTGCTTTTACGGGCAAAGACCTATCTATTCTTTATATTCTTAATTCCTTTTGGAGTTTTTTGTACTTGTGGTAACAGTGTCAAAATCTATCTCATTCATCATAGCTAAACTCTCGACCCTAAATGGAATAAAAACTACTGAATAAGCCTCCTTTTTAAATAAAGGAAAGCCTAAAACTCGTAAAATGCCTGTCTGGCTCAGCCAACTAGCTTAGGAAAAGACCCGACTAAGAAGAGATGAAGCGCTCCTATTCCTGTTAAAACAAAAACTGGCAGAAAGTCTTGTTTACTTATATTGGAGAATAAGCGCTCCCTTATAAATACTTACCTGTCCTAAATCTTAGAAAGAGACTCTTATTAAAGTGTTTTCTCTTGTAAAATGCAATTTCTACTCTTTTCTATGCTTCTTAACTGCTTTTAATATCCCTTTGGGGTCCTGTGAATAATGAAACCCAAGAAAAAGCTGCGAAGTCTTAAAGCCCTTCGCCTTAAGTTTACAAAACTTCAAAAGAGCTCCTCCTCTTCCTTATAAAATCCCTTCTAATTAAATAAAAGAAAATCCTTTCTTAGAAATGTTAACGTTAGAGAAATTGGAACTTATATTCAAACGAATAAAGCCAAGGTTCTCGTCTAGACGTGCTTAAAACACGAGTTTGGGATGCTTGTAAGTTTTTATAAAGCTTTTAGAATCTAGATTTCCTATAGAATCCGGAATTGCTTGTACTAGGCTTTCTAAATTCTAAAGGAGTGAATTCCCCTTTATTTCTTCCCTTCCTACATACTGACTAGAACTCCTCTCTATTACACTCTAATACAATATAAGAAGAATACATAAAATACTCATAGAAACTATAGAATACAATACTTATAATAAGACTCTAACGCTAAGAAAGAACTCTATACTCCTATTACTTATTACTAAAGAATATAAGGAGTAAGATTCCTACAATAACAATAAGACAGGGAATACCTATAAGAGTAGAGCCCGTTAGCAATCGCCAGCTCACTTTACGAGAAATTGAATTTATAATCCCAAGTCAAATATAAGAAATCCTAAAAAACAAATTTATATGGGTTGGAGCGTGTCTGTAGCTCGGTACAAAAACCTGGAATTTAGAGTGGGAACGGGGGTCCTCCTTGTTTGTAAATCATGGAAATCCCTATAATTGTAAATAACTCTTGAAAGAAAATTCTTTACTTTCAAATTGCTTTTTTTTATACTACACAACTTTAATAAAAGGAAGGGGGCCTATCTCGTATTTAGGATAAACCATATTCCTAAAGAAGTAAAAAGCTCTTGTCTTACAGCAAAAGTAACCGGGTTTCCCCCATTTAAAGGGGCTTTTAGCAGGAGGGATTCTACTAAGTAGAGCTCCCCTTAGTGTAGATTTGGTTTCCAGACGATCCCTTACCTTTTCTATAGCATGTATATCAAGTATACCAGGTACCTCTTTTAAGCGGGACCCTTTACTCTGGGTTTCTCTCATTGCAAACCTTTAAAAACCTAGTAACTGCTAGTAGAAATTTAGAGACAGGAGTTGGGTTATAAAAAAATTTCCTCGACCGAGTAAAAAGACTAAAAGGCCCTACAAGAGTCCTAATAAAACGGGAAAAAGCAAAAGAAATCCTGGGTTCAAATCCCTTGGAGGAACTTGTGGATACCAGTTATAACAATACCCTGACTCTAATTCATTTTAGGCTATACCTTCTTTTAAAACCGTAGCCAGGACTCTCTTTTTTTACTCAAATCTTAAAAAGGTTCCGAATAAGGCTTAGCAAGTAAGAAAGATACCGAGCTTCTAGTTAAAAATAGCGGAGACACGGATCTTATAATCTTATAGGAAAACCCTTTTTTATCTGCTTGCTACATCAGTCACCCCAATTTCAAGTCAAAAAGGAATTACACTACACTCTCTCTAAAACTAAAGGGAAATTTCAATACGAAAAAATTCCTGCCCTGGATCTTCCCTAGAACTGCTTGAGAATTGCAAAGGAACATAGGTAAAAGAATTTCCAATAAAAGCTAAAGAAAACAGGAATACAGATGAAATAGAACAATACTAATGTTTATATCTATAATGCTGTTTATCTGCTGTTTAGGTACCGAGTAAGCTGTTTCCCTATGTGACCCAACTAGAGTTCGATTTTCCTATATCATTTTTGAATTGCTTACACCTGTACTTTGCTTTCTCACTTTCTGTAGTGTTAAATGGCTATACGCATAAGTTCCCTTTTATCGAATTTATCGAAAGAGTTGCTTAATTTTCCTATAATACATGTTGTTTAGAATACAAGAATATTAGTAATATTTTGGGGCAGTTGATATAATTCTTAACTTCTTGTGTCACACGGGAAAACTCTTGATAAAGTTATAGGACAGCCGCTGGTTCAATTCGTACCGTGATAGAGCAATTCTTTCTTTTTTTGAATTCCGAGTTAGTATCTGATGCCGAAGCTAATAGGCTGAGATTTCTTTTAATAACCTAACTCTATTCTGTCTTTTGAAAAGTCCTCGTTCTTGTCAAGGAATCTCGATGTGCTTGGTCCTTCATTTAGAGTTCTTATTCCTCGTAAATAACTTTAACAAAGCCGCTTCTCGAAGTTACTGCTTAATCTATAATATAAGGAATAGCTAAACTGGGTAATTATAGGAAGCTTCATTCGTTGTTAGTAACAATATTTACCAGCGAGAACTATTCAATTTAAAAGGAGTTGGTATATCCCAAGAAAAAGACTCGCGCCGTAGCTAAAAAGCTGCACTTCTAGAAATGGATAAGAAGAGTTTTTGTAAAGGATTTGCACAGAGATCTTTTTAAATCGTACAATAAACTTTCACTTGCTGGATAACTAAGTTAAATGGATATAGCTATATGCCGTCATTGAAATAGTATCTTAAGAATCGTACGTAAAGGGGTATAAAAGCGCTTTATAAGGCACAGAAATGCTCATATAATTGCTTTTGATCTCTAGCCTTAATAAGGTCACTAGAATCTTTTTGTTACATTCGGTTTTCTTCAGGCTTCCCTAAATTCTTTTTGTTTATTAGGAACTTGGATATACGATATATGAGCTACAAGCGGCCGCCCCTTTCTTTAAATAAATTCTAATTGCTGATATTTACAATAAATGAGAGATAGAGCTTTTAAGGTACGTTATTCTCGAGAGTAATAACGAGGATATCCGCTCTGTTAGTCTGATAAAGCAAGGGATTTTTGAGTGAAATAGACCCTAAAAGTCTTGGGTGTGCAAAAAGCGCCTTACTTTGGCAGTGAAAGGAAATTCTTTATTAAGACTCTGGCCGTTTCCGAATTTGTTTTTGTTCTAGGAAATTCACTTAATAGTAAATTTAGGTTCTAACAGTAATATATAGGGTTCCCTTAAAGTGAGGAAAAGAAATGGGTTCTGCCTTAAAAGTTACAGAACTCTCGATATAAACTAGATTTTATATTAAGTCTTTTTCCGGTTATTGATTAATACAAATTATGTATAAGGGATGTCCTTTCTTTTTAGTTCGTAAGTCCTTCACAGGCAGGTGTTGGTATCTAGGGATTCCTAGTATAAGGTTGATACTTGCCTTTCGGCCGCAGTTAATGTCTCTTCCTTATTCGGGGACAGGAAGAAATCAAATTAAGTAAAAGGTTTAGCTTTTTATTGGGCTATAAGGTATCCTTTACTTTATTGATATTAGGATTAGATTTAGCTCTTTTCTTGGCAAAGAGCATCCTTTCAAGAGTCAAGTTCGGGTCATCCTTTGATTACTCAGGGTAATAATACATAACGTTTCATAAGGGAACCCTTATTTAATCCCAGGCAATCGTGCAAAATTATTATCTAAACGCTATTACTTTTATATACTTTTAAGAACTCGGATTCTCAAGACTAGGTAAAGGGAGTCATTTAAATAGCATAGCTCGAATACAGCAAACATATTTTTGCGAAAAAGTTAGGTCATGAATCACCCCTCATCTTATAACGAGGTGGGGTTTCCGTATTCTCAGGAAAGGGGCTTTTTCGTATATTAAGATATAAGATATTCATCTTTCTCAGTTCCCAAGAGTTTTTATCTTTTAGTTTAAAGGGTAATTATTTCCTTGGCCAAAGCTGCCTGTCTCTTAACAATGATTATTAAATTTTCATTTTCGGAGAGCTCGTTTCTAGGAGTATTAAAACTTATCTTTTCTCGGCTGTCTACCTTCCTAAAAAAGGATCTTGAATAAGCTTGAATAAGTTTGATTGTGTTATGTCGCATCCCGGTAAATATAAAATTGAAAAGGAGGAAAGTGGACTCCTTATGAATCCTAAGTCTCTGCAGCAATATGGGACAAGTACTTGTGTTTTTTGCTGTTAGTAGTCCAGCTTACTTCGATTTTCGGACTTGACTCTATCTAATCTCTTAATAAAGACAATTGTTAGGTTGGGGATAAGTTGTAGCTAACACTCGAGAGTAGGTTTATTAATTTGTAAAATGTTTTTCATATGTAGATGAGATTACATAATGAGGGAAGTTAGTCATAGAAAGTCTCAGTATATGTATTGCATCCTTTTAAACCCGAGGTAGCTAGATTAGCTTTCTAATTAATTGGTTAAAAGTCAAAATGCTAAGCGTCAAATTCTCCTCGGTCCAAAAGAGCAAGATGTAAAAAGCTTAGAGATTGTCAGTTAGTAACAACTTTTTAAAACTAGTATCCATCTCTCAAATTTTAATTAAACAAAATGTTACGAATACATTTAAATTACACTTTGTCCCACTAATTTAAGAAGTTGCACATTATTTATTTTATTCTAATCAGAACCAAACATCATTAAGCGATTGAAGCTCATTATTATGTTAGCAAATGGATTCTAGTAGAAGAATAAAGAAATAGATACGTTATAAAGGAGACTTCTTTCATTGAATGCTATTTAATAGACTAATTCATTTAGTTCATTTTTTCTTGTATTAATCAGAGTTCTTACCTTAGGATAACTAACCCACTCAATAAAAATAAAGTAGTGAATCCGATTGTTAACTTTTTTTGGGGGAGTACTTAGTAAATTCAATATAGAACCTAACCTTTAAAGGATAAAAGTCTTAGGAGAGACCCTTTCATTATGCGTATAATGGGAACCTCCACTTAGAATGTGATGAGAAAAGGATACTTTATTCTATTATATTCTATAATAACTGCTCGTCAATTTAAGTCATCAGACAAAGGGCTAGATTTGATCCTAGCTCTAAGGCTCTACGTATTCCGACTTAAGCGCGTAGAGGACTAAGGGGTATTAAAATTCACTGAGATTTTACCTGTTGGATCATTTTTGGTATACAACATTAGTTAGAATAACTCGCTATTTTTCTTAGAACTAATGCTACTTAATAAATTTTTCTTTTTCATAAGGACACATTTCAGACTTGGGGCATACGGTAAAGTTAAAGCGCGGATCTCCTTATATAGATGCTGGTGGTTCAAATCCATTTGCGCTGATTCCTGGCTAAAATCAAGAAGTTCTAGTTAGGGTTCAATTTAAGTAAGTATATAATTTCCAATATCTTTCCTTTTGTGTACTCCCAAATATTCGTTCTTTTTTTGTACCTAATCATCTAATTAATAGTCTAACTGAAAAGAGCGGTCCTAAAGCATGAGGCAGTAGAATTAAAATACTCAAATTTCTTCTCCTTTTTCCTTAGGTTAGCCATTGTATAAATCAAGTATCCTCCTGACGTATTCTTGCTACTCTTGTTCGAGAAAAAAGGTTCCCCTAAAAGAATTCTGCTATGGTAAGGACCCTTTGACCTATAAAAATGAACAATAAGCCTCTTTAGTACATAATATAAAAACTGCTTTGTTAATAACGCACTTAGTTACAGAAAAACCTAAGCGGCCCACTGTCAAGAAAGAGGACAACCCATAAAAAATGACACTTAGATTCTATATTTTATACAGACTATTCAAAAAGCACCTAATTGAGTGAGATACTTCCTTCTATCCTAACAATTCAATTACTTTCCTTTTGATTAGGGCTTGTTAGTAGCAGATTATAAGCACTTTCTACTTTCGTGCACCCTTTATTTATTGAGCTTACTTAATTTTATCTAAAAATTCTCAACTTCATTGCGTCTGCAAGAGCTTAAATAAGAAATTTTTACAGATCAAAAGGGGTTTCTTTGGTTTTTAGTGTAATTGCATAAAGTCGTTTTCCTATTCCCCCAAAAGTACTGCGTTTACAGAATATACTACATAGCTTTATGCTCGCACATTGCCAAGGATCCACTTTCTAATTAATAGCATTCATAACTTCCGAGAACCTACCAAGTTTATTATTTCGAATTGAGATCCTATTATTTAACAAGCAGCTTTACTTATTATAGAGACGGAGCAGAGTAAATAGGGGTTATACTCTAACTCTGTACTCCAACAATGAACATATAAGGATTAGGTCTAAAAGCCTAAATATCTTTGATTTTATAATGTACGTGTATTTCTTTTATATAGCCTTGGCGCTTCACAAGTTTAAAAAGAAGCCCGTTCAACCTGGGTTTGGTAACAGCTAGTGAGTTATTCTACTCCTATGTCTTAGTTCCTAGAAAGAGACAAATTCGACTTGTGATTGCTCCTTTATTCCGTGTGTATTACTAAGTCACTTAATAAGGTTTAGGATAAAATCTACGTAGGTATATACTTTGCGGTACCCCACTACTTTAAAGCAATTTTGAAATTATGTCTTATCGAAAAAAACGAGTTCGGTCTAATTCTCTATAATTCTCTTTTTGTACTCGTGTTTTTTATATTTTATTTATAGTATTTTCGCTTTTCCTTCTCTCGTATTAAATTACAGGACTCTATAAAGTCATGAAGGAAACTCTTATTCAAGGATGTGTAGCTCAGCTGGCAGAGCATTGGGCTTTTAATCTAACGGCTGCAGGTTCAACAATCTTAATAAAGCAAGTATACTCAGCCACCCCTTTCTTGATACCCTATAGAAACTTCCTGCTGAAATCCAGATAATGAGGTACATGCTAAGCTCACTAATAGAAAGGGGATTTCCAGTAAGTTTATTGGTGTCTAATTACCTATATAATATTGATAAGAAGGCTTATACTTTAGAAAGGAGAACGCGCTCTGTACTCCTTATGGAAAACTCATAACTAAAGAACACTTGCGGGTCTACGGATCCAACTGTGATGGTTTACTATACCCGTTCTAAAGTGTAGTTGACCTTAAAAAACTTTTTGGGTTCTATCATGGCAGGATCTAATCCCCTTGCCTTTCACGTATTTCTTATCGGTGACAAAAGAAAGGCGGATTGCGTTAGAGATTTAAGGAAGTCTGATATCTATAAAAGAGTAGATATTTACAGGATTTCCTCCCATGCGGGGCATCTACCATTTTAGCTCTTTTTTTACTCACCTAATCTTTCTTGTAAAGACTCAGATTATGCCTCGGTTTTGGATATCAACCTAAAGGTTTTCCATCTTTAGTGTACAAGTTAGTCGAATACCTTGACTTAGCAATCTTGGGGTCTTCGGGTTTATACTATCTATATAGGATCCCAGATACATAGATAGTCAGTAAAACTTTAGTGCGCCTGGATACAAATACTAGAATAGAATTAAGTTAAAGACATTGATTTAAGGTAGGAGTTGTCGTACATACAATCAGTTAGGTTTAAGGTTTTCTATAGAATACATAAGGTTTTCGAGCTTGTAAAAGTAATAGGGTTGCGGGAAGAGCCCAGTTTCTCGGGTCTTTTCTTAGAAGTTCGCTAGATCTATATGAGGAAATTTCTTTGTTCCTAGAGATCTTTTAAGGGTACTATAGCTTTGAATATATT
>JAYMTE010000221.1:0-21327 GCA_036897545.1 Pelargonium fulgidum
TGTAACTTCATGGTATACCCATGGATTGGCCAGTTCTTATTTAGAAGGCTGCAATTTCTTAAATCAAATCAACCTCAATTCCAGCAGAAAATATCAATAAATACCGAAACCAACAACAAACAAACCTGCAACCTCTAGTGCAAGTATCGCCGAGAATCATGATCGTGGCCGTGGCAGTCCCGGTCTCGCCTCCAGACCAGCACTCTCCGAGGTTAGGGCACTTGGCCTCCTCGCAGACCGTGTGGAGCTTCAATTCGCGGAGCTTCTTCTTGATCTGAACATACTTCTCGCCTCCAGGGACCTCCTCCTTCATCCATTTCGGCTTCGGGAGCGGCTTCTTCTTCGTGCCGACCTCGACGGAGTACGAATTGCTGGATTGGAGCTCGACGAAGTTGGAGAGAGTCGGAGATTCCGCGGCGAGGCGGGCGCGGAGGCCGGCAAGAGTTTGGGGGAATTGGGGATCGGTGGCGGCGGTGACGGTGGAGGAGAAGGGCCTGGTGGCGGTGGTGGATTTGAGAGCACGAGACAAAACTCGGAAGCGGGACTGCATGGTGATTCGATTTGTTCGTACGCTAGCTAGCAAGGAACCGAGAGAACCACGAAATGAAGATTTTCTTGTGGTCGACTCGTTGGTCTGAGGTATGATTCGGTGTTTCTCGTACTACGCAATTGGTGTGGAATTTGATCAGAGCCCTAACAGTAAGCGGAGGAGTCCGGTGGAAACTGATTGGGTACTGATATTGGAAATGATGGGCTGAAGATTTCATGTGAGACCAAATAAACAAGAGGGGTTTAGTGGTTTTTGGGCCTCCGTATAGAAAAATGTCCAAAATAGTTATTGTCCAAGAAATATGGAATAGTGTCATTTCAGTCCATTAGTAAAAACGTGCACCGCAAAAACATTCCGTCAAATCGGGAGACATAATCCGTTAACTCCCAATAACATTTAATTTTTTTTAAGTTTCCATTTTCTTTTTTTCTTACGTGGTTGTGACGTGGCGAGTGAGGAACGTGTTTTCAGTCTCCACTGGACAAAATGAAGTCGTCGTCTTTGTTGCTGAACGTGTTTCTTCCTCAAAATCCCAATGTTCTATATTTGGAGCCCTAATCCCTTCTGACCTTCTTCCATATGACCAGGTAGGCAATTCTTCTTCTTCTTCTTCTTCTTAAATCACCTGCAATCAAAAGCTTTTGTTGTTCGAATTCGAGATTGGAGTAGAGGATGGGAAAATTTAGGTGTACAATGGAAGTGGTAAAGGAAGTAGCAAAGAGACTAGAGAGTAGCACAAATTTTATTTAGTACATTATTCATTGCATTGCACTTGGGAGGAACTGTCTTGTTTTTTTTGTTTGACAGTGCACTGAAGTCACAAATATGTCATCCACATAGGATATATGTTGTTGCATCTTCAACTTTATCATTTATAAGCCAATGCTAAACCGCAGAAAGCAAGGTCAACTCTATCAAAAATGGTGCTGAATAGCTGTTTCCTGTCCATCATTCAAAGAAACAAAACTTAGTGCATCTTTATCTCTTTAGTCTTTCCCATCAATCATCCCTAATCTTCAACATTACTCATTCAAAAACTCATTTCACTTCACATTCTTTCCATCAATAATTAAATGATTTTAACTCTTTGAACAATAAAAGACCTCATGCTCAATGCCAAAACAATTTGAAGACATCAAAAGTTTCTAGCACTACACTCATAATTGTTTGTAAGTGTGGTATTGCTTTAGAATTTGGAAGTAATACACATGAAAACATGCACCATGTAACCGCACGCTAATAATCTTTCTTACTATCGATTGTATACTATATTCAAGGTGTAAATCACCAACTTTGATTTGACACAAGTGTGACATGTGGCCCGAAGAACTTGTCTAATTGATTTGCGAATATATTTTGTCATTTTTAGAGTGATCTTTATATATTTATATGGGGTAGCAAAATATAGTGCTTAGGAGTGAGTTGGATATATTTGCCTTGAGTGGAGCTAATTGAATGTCAGAATGTGACAACACCAACCAAAATTTGCTGCTGTGGTCCTCCACATTTCCAGATTCTTCTTGAATCCTAATTTCTTCAAATAAGAAGCTGTGCATCATAAATAGTAAATTCATTGATGAATTTTTTGATAAGCAACGGGATCTCACCCCACAAATCTTATCTTATCTTATACTGTCGATAAAAAAATTGGAATTCGAGATTTCAAAAAAATTTAAAATAGTATTAACCATTTGACTTAACATGCTTTGATATCATTGACCAATTTTTATTTGTTATAAATATTAGTGCAATAAATTAATAGGTCTATTTGACACAAAACTACAGCATGGGAAGAAGACTGGACTAATAGTGACAAACAGCCACACATCATATAAAATATTTATTTGGATAGATTGGGTATCAATGTATCATATCATATCGCATTCCATAATAATTTAAAATTGTTTATTTATGGCATCACTGAGAACTCAACAAATTAAAAGCTTGAAATGGCAATTGAAAATCTAATTCTTTATTGAACAAGCAGACAAACAAAACATATTAATTATTTTTATATTCTGATTTAAATTGAGCAAAATTAAATATATATGTAGTTTTAAAGAAAATAGTGTCAAATGTGTGGGGTGCCACCATATATTATACTTTCCACCATATATTATACTTTATTATACAAGAAAGCATATGATAGTGAAAGATCCAGCTTGTTGATGGTGTCCTACACGTTCAATATTCTTTCTTGTGTTATACTTGCAAATCTCATAGTATGTGTATGTTGGTGTAGCAAATGAAGGGATTAGTGAGAAGACAAGGAATAAAGGGTATGTAAATGCCGCATTGAGCAACACATGTGTGAGAGACTCTCCTTAAAAGTGAAACTACAACACTAGACAATATAGCCATGGTCAGGTTCAAAATGAGTGTCAATATTGTTTGAAGCTCCTAAATACTCTTCAAGTATTGCAAGAAGTTGTGGAGCCCCTAGAGTCTATACCGCTTTAGATAGCGTCTTACTTTTCAGACAAAACGAGACGTCTGGGTGATGACATTGGTAGCCCTGGTGTGACCCAGTAAAGCGGTGAGTCTTGGTGAAGTCTCGATGAGGTAGAGAGCCTTTTGAAGTAACCCGACGAGGTGGTATCTCGGAAGTAAATTAGGAATGCATGTTGAGATTCATTATAAACACTGAGTGTTGTGACCTTCCTCGAGTTATTAGAAGTGACTTGGCCCCAACTAAATGACCAAAATACGGGAGAAATCACTTATTTGGTTAAGACCTACTTCCTACTAATCCAATCTCGTCATGATGAGAATTTATTGGTCGCAATCTAGAATTGCCAAAACACAAAATGTGACATTTGTAAGTGCAAGTTTCTCGATTGTGAGGTAAGTTTCGTGGTAGTATACATGCGTTTTGAAATCAAGTCTTTGAGCGCCCAACATGTGAGCGTGTTTGCAAATGCTCAATCTTGGAAGCTATTTTCCGGACGCGCATTTTGAGAAATGTACATCAGAGTGAATCTTAAAATCGCGGGAACAAAAGATGTGATGCTTGGGGTACCATGTGTTGTGCCATTATTAGCCAAACTTCTTAAAAAATTCATGCAATATCGTTAGTATTTGAAAATTGAAATTATATTAAAATAACACATTAATATACACAAAAAAAGAACTATTTAAGGTGTAGTGGTCCGTAGTATGGTTATGGTCGGTGGCTCGAAATTAGAAGGATTCCTTCCTGACCAAAGAAAGAGTAGTTGCCTTTCAAGTTTCAACACAGTAACACACCACATTTAATTTTTCCCTTTATTTATTTTTAGGAAATTTCTTTAATAACATTTTTCTAAACTCTCTTTTTTGCCAGTTAAAAGAAAAAGTCAAAGATAATCACTTTCAAAAAGTTGCTTTTTCTAATGGAATGGAATTTCCAGTGTCTATCTACAATTAAAGACAATTGATCCAACGGTCACCTACTACTACAATGTTGCTAAAACAGACTGAGCTAAATAGTTTAAACGTTTTGAATTTTCTTTAAAAATTACTTAACATAGCAGCTCAACTAATCAGGTTGAATACATTTCTATTAAAATTAAGTCCTAAACTAATTTTAGCCCATGACAATCATTAAGCAACACACGTGAACCCCATAGAAACACAAACACTGCCACACTCGAGTGGCCGCTATTATTGGCGACAAATATTTGTATGTCAAAATTCAAAACAATAATACCCATTAACCACATGCAGCTAAAGCGCGTGACGATAGTTTCCAGTTAGTTGGTAGTACTTATCGTAACACAATATCAAACATTCAAACAAGATATACATCGAAAACGACCATCAAATATTTACGAGGAACATCAACTCCCATTATCCTTACAAAAGAGACAATACCCACGCGACTACGGATAGCGTGGTTATTAAAAAACTCAACCTGTTTTTTTTTCCCTCAAATTGCAATTGTAAAAGGAGATATGTATGACTCTGCTTTCACGCACATACACAGTACTGTGTGTAATGTTCTGTCGTGTTGTTGCTTGCCAGCTCAGACTCATCGGAGTGAAAAAATTAAATTAAATTAAAATTTGAGTGGTAAGAGTTTTCAAACTTCTCTCTCCGTACCTTTCCAGTGCCTCCTAGCACCTTTTTCCCAGCTTTTTCCACACTCAGCTGAACATAGATTATGCTATCGAATGACTCAATAATGGCACTTACGTACGTACCCATCTTTCTCTTCTCCACTGATCTTCACTGAACCTTAGTTCCTAAGTTTTTGCCAATCTTTTTCGCTAAAAAAGACACCCACTTGCCAAGTTTTTGCATTTTTCAGTTTTCACCTCTCTTCTGCGGTTGGTTGGTTTCTCAAGTTTGTTTATTTTAAAGCATTTCTAGAATCCCAATGTTTCTTGTTCTTGCGCTCCTCTCTGTAAGTTCCTTTTTTGCTGTTATGTTAGATATCGTGTGCTTGGTTTGTGTATGTACGCTTGCTTTTGTATATAGTAAAAAGTTTAATTAAACTGTTTAATTTGGTTGGGTTCTGGGTTATAGAGCTGTGGTGGGTTCACTGACTGTGTTTTGGTTTCAGATTGGATGATGTGTGTTTGGTTAATTGTATCTGAGAAGGAATATGATGAAGTGGAGTTTGAGATCTGATAAGAGGTATATGAGTTCGAAGATCTGTGTTCAGGTTCTGGTAGGGTTTGTGTTGATTTGCACAGCTCAAGTATCTTGGGGAGTCACTAACCCGGATGATGGTAAGAATTAGCTTTGCATTTTGTCATTCTTGTGTGTAATAGTAGTTGTTTGGTTACTGTCTTACTGAGTAATTGTTTGGAAAGTTGAAAGGAATTTTTTTTTTTTTTTTTTTTTTTTTTTTTGTGTTCACCCGAAAATTTTGGTTTTGCACCAAATAGGTAGGTACCCTTTTTATGAAGAAGTTACTTACATCAACCTAATCAAATTGTTGAACTCGAGTGGCATTAAGTTTTTTCCCCAAAAAGAATCTTAATTTTTAAGTTTAATTTCATTTAGTTAAATAAATTGTTTATTTGTTACTCTCAATTGAACTGTTTGATCTTTTCTATTATTTCCGAAAGAATCCGCTACTGTTACATACATATCAGCCACATGGACATTAGTTAGTTTAATGGTTAGATTCTGTAGTGTATGTATTGAAGTTTGAAATTGTAAACCTTTGCAATTATTTGGAGCTCTTAAATGGTCACTACTAACATCACCTTTTATTGGAACAGTTGCTGCAATTAATAGCTTGTATGTTGCTCTGGGCTCCCCTGTTCTTCCAGGGTGGATTCCTAATGGGGGAGACCCGTGTGCAGAAGCATGGCAAGGCATTCTATGCAACAATACGGATATACTGACAATGTATGCTCGCTGACTCTACCTAATGCTTATTGACATTGTCAATTTTCAGTTCTCTTAAGAATTTTTGGTTTTGCAGTACTCTAAATGGTGCTAATTTGGGAGGAGAACTTGGGACCAACTTGGGATTATTTGCTTCTATTAAGACAATGTAAGCATACTCTCTCTCTCTCTCTCTCTCTCTCTCTCTCTCAAAGCATATAGATATTTCTTAAGAACCAGCTAGGAACATAGATGGCTATTCATCACTTCAACGAGGACCAAGAGCGACTGAGAGTGGGGAATGTATTCCTCAAACAGAATGGCATTGCCTTCAAATATTGGAGAAATAAAGTTAATCGTAAGATACCGAGTTTAGCATGCTTGCAGCACTTCCTTCATCTAGCGATGGATTGTCTAATAGGCAGAATCCTTTAGTCATATTGTTCTTTACTGGCATTATGATATGATCAATATTATTGGTCTGATTCTGAAATTTCTTTGTTATGCAATCAACAAGCTGATTGAATGACTCAGTGGTGCTCCCTGCACATGCCTCACATTTGATGCAAATTGGAAGTGTGAGGCATCCGTTCCTTATGTCATGCTTCTTCTTCTTCTTCTTTTTTTTTTGGTCATTTCCTCCCATATTGTTTTTAAGTAATCATACATTTGTGGATAACTTCATTAATGCTTGTGTCATTGTTTTTGTCAGAGATCTAAGCAGCAATCACATTGGGGGAAGTATTCCTAACAATTTGCCTGTCACCTTACAAAACCTGTATGTATGATATTAATGAAATAAAAAATGTCGTACTAAATTTCTTCATTGACCAGCGTCTCCTAATGGAATCATGTGATAACATTTGTCTCTGTATTGGTAGTTTTCTTTCTGCTAATCAGTTCACTGGAAGCGTCCCAATTACTTTAGCCTCTCTTCCTCAACTGCAAGCCATGTAAGCTTTTGGACTTCTGATATTTACATTTATGTGGAGCTCATGTTTGTTTTAACCCAGACTTTTCCATTTATTGGTTCTGTATGTCTTACAGGTCTTTAAATGACAACCACTTAACTGGAGAGATACCCAATTCCTTTCAGACACTGACAGGATTGGTCAATCTGTAGGACCTCAATATGAATTTGTCATCATGTTCCTTTTGACGTTCACTTATTAGGTTATTTATCTTAAAGGAGTCACTTGTTTGTGTGCAGAGACCTGTCCAGTAACAATTTGAGTGGGCAACTGCCTCCCTCTATGCAAAGATCATCATCTCTGACTACCCTGTAAGCAGCTAATTACTGCTAACGCGTCTAGTATTTCCTTATTATACCTCCATTACTAATCCAACTTCTTGGTTGGCAGGCACTTGCAGAACAACCAATTATCTGGGACCCTTGATGTTTTGCAGGATCTTCCCTTGAGAGATTTGTATGCTCTCAACCACATTTAATTTGTTCTGCAGAAACTAGTAATTTAATATTGTTTTCAAGTTTTTGGAAGCATTGAGTTGTTTTTTTTTGTTTTTTGTTTTTCCTTACGTTATTATGTTTATGCTCTGTTGATCAGGAATATAGAGAATAATCTATTCTCTGGACCCATTCCCGATAAGTTGCTGAGCATTCCAACTTTCAAGTGAGAAAACAAACAATTAGTTGTTGTTTCTTTTTTCTAGATTACTTGACCTCTGATAGCTGGTACACAAGTATGCGCACCTAAATAGATTTGTATTTGTTGGATATATTAGCTCCAATTCTGCAACGCCAACATGCTATGATTACAACATTTTGGTTCTGTTGTTCTATGATATTTGTATCCTTATTAGTATTCATGTCACTGAATTTCTTTGTGCAGAAAAGATGGCAACCTATTTAACTCTACGATTGCACCTTTAGCTTCACCACCCATGTCCTCATTGTTATCACCACCACCACCTTTCTATGGAGGGGGACCACCTTCTGTGAGAACACCTCCTCCACCTACCACCAAGAAGGCTGATGGGCCAACTTCATCAGAGGAATCAAAATCTGGAAGCAAATTTTTGACTACTAACAGGGAAGTCTGGATATCTATTGCAGGGGTGCTATTTTGTGTAATTTTGGCCCTGGCATGTGTGCTTTGTTTGTCACGACTTAGCAGAAGAAGGGAAGAAACTGACAGAATCCCCAAGCAATATGGTACAGGTGCATACAACGGCATCAGAGAGAATCCAAGGGACAATGGGGTCTTGATTCAGCCGAACAGTCAGTTGGAAAAAGGCAAGTGTGCTTTCAACTAGCCTTCTTCCAATTTCAATTAAATATCACTGCCTCGTGAGGTTTTCAAAATTGTTATTTTTTCATTGGAAAATGACTTGGTTTAAGTTATTCAAACAGTTCCAAAAGAGGCAGTTGTCAGGCCAAAGGAGGACTACCACACAGAGACTAAGAGAATAGGAGCCATTCCAAGGCCACGGAATGAGCAAGAGAAGAATGTGCAAAGAATGGCCGCAACACCGAAGCAGGAATCCCATGAGATAAACATGAGTGGATTTAATATGATGTTGATGCCACCACCTCCTCCTCCCCCACCACCACCACCTCCGCCACCTCCTGTTCAACAGGTTATTGTCAGACCGAACGTTCCCACTGAAGTAGCTGCAGTTAGGCCTTCTACCAAACCTCTACTTCCCACCACCTCTGCAAAGTCATTCGCCATTGCGTCCCTTCAGCAATATACGAGTAGCTTCTCTCAGGAGAATCTTATAGGAAGTGGCATGCTGGGAAGTGTTTACAGAGCACAACTTCCTGATGGGAAGGTGAGCTTTTTAATTTATTTATTGCTCATTATCAATTAAATTGAATCTTGTTAATTGCAATGATGACTTGGACAAATTTATTAAATCTTTGTGGTTTTCTTGTTGCCTCATAATCATATGTTATTTGCTAGTTCCATGCTTTGCATCATCAACTTTTTCCTTCTCTCTAGCTAGTCAATTGCTTTCTCATAGTTTTTCATTTTTCTAAATGACTATATTTTATTGTAATTGAGCTTCTTCTTGTATAGGATATCCCTTACTGACAGCTGATATAAAATAATTCTATCAAGGGGCGACACTAGATGCTTTCGACTCTTAATTAAGTCATGGCATCAGAATTTGATATTCTTTTTTGGATGCGTTTTGTAGTTACTGGCAGTCAAGAAATTGGATAAAAAAGCTACTAGCCAGCAGAAGGATGACGACTTTATTGAATTAGTAAACAATATTGACAAAATTCGACATGCTAATGTTGTTGAGCTAATGGGTTACTGTGCGGAACATGGCCAAAAACTCCTGATTTATGAGTATTGTAGTAATGGAACACTTCACGATGCGCTGCATTCAGATGATGATTTAAAAAAGCAACTCTCATGGAATGTCCGTATACGGATGGCACTTGGAGCTGCAAGAGCCTTAGAGTAAGTAAAATAATCATTGAGATGACAAATTCTGTTCCAGCTTATTTCTTGTTCATTCATTTTTGTGCCCATCTGGGTGGCTTTGCTCTTGCTCATGTCTTCTTGTTCATGATTTCTGCTAGTTCCTTCCAGGTCTGTAAGAGCATGGCATTATTATCTAGTTGGCTCATTAAAAATTGAATGAACTAATGGGTAGTTGTTTTTAAGCTGTCGACGAAAATGGCTTTTCTGGGGGATGCAACTAATGAAATGATATCTAAGCATGAAGATGGAAAATAAAGGTTTCATTAGCCATATTCCCTTTTTCTAACAATCCACTGCTCTAATGTTTTGGACTGCCTTACAAGTCATTCCAGTACGGTTGAAGAGGCAGATTATGTAGGTGTACAGTAAGGTATTGGTGTTCAAATGTGTGCAAAAAAAAATTGAAAGAGAAAACTCTTTCAGTACGCTTAGGTAGCGTTTGGCTTAGAATTTTTGTTCATGAATGGGGATCAAGAATGAGAATGGGAATGAGGTTCTCATTATTCAGGTCTAGATTAAGATTTTTGGGTCATGATAGTGGCTATGGAATGGGAATTTCAAATTTTTTTAATCCAAATGCTACCTTAGTACTTTTAGGGTGCACTTATAGTCAAGATTGCAGAACCTGTCACACAACTAGAGTTATTGCATACATATCTATTTGGAAGCACATACTGTTCGAAGTACTGATTTTATTGCTTTTCTAAGGTACTTGCATGAGGTCTGTCAGCCATCTGTTGTACACAGGAATTTCAAGGCCGCCAATGTTCTCCTTGATGATGATCTTTCTGTGCATGTCTCTGATTGTGGTTTGGCTCCTTTAATATCATCTGGATCTGTTAGTCAGGTAAGTTGTAATCATGTCAAGTCCAAGTTAACTTTGATTATCATGCTGTACCCTGGAACCTATAAGCCCCATCTGGTTGAAATCATTGCTTGCATTTTAAACAGGGTCACGATACTTTACTCTTTTGACTAGTTTTAAATCAAGTTAGAAGAGAAAAACAAACTACTATCATAAAATGTTGTTACTTGACTTCTGATATTAGTTCTAAAACACTTGTATTTACTCTCAGCTTTCAGGAAATCTATTATCAGCATATGGTTATGGAGCTCCGGAATTTGAGTCCGGTATTTATACTTCCCAGAGTGATGTCTTCAGCTTTGGTGTAGTAATGTTAGAACTTTTGACTGGCCGGAAATCCCATGACAGGTAAGAAAGGAAAAACAAAAAGGGTTGGTGACTTTGTGCATTCTCTTTTTTTCCAATTCGCTCATCTTTTTCAGTAAAATTTTATTTTCAGAACACGGAATCGTGGGGAGCAGTTTCTGGTGAGATGGGCAATACCTCAACTTCATGATATTGATGCATTGGCGAGGATGGTTGATCCTTCTCTTAATGGAGAATACCCTGCCAAATCATTATCACATTTTGCTGACATTATTTCTCGTTGTGTTCAGGTGAGTCATTATAATGTTTACCTCATAATCTGTAGGATCAAATATGTACAATGCCACATAGATAAATAAACATATCAAGGGACTCACAAAACAAATAACTTGCAGGCGGAGCCAGAATTCAGGCCGCTGATGTCTGAAGTTGTACAGGATCTGCGAGACATGATACGGAGGGAGCCTCCCCCCAACAGATAGATCAAATGGGAGGCTGACTTAGATATGAAGATATCAACATTTGATTTTAACGATTTCAGCACGTGGAGCTGGCAAATGTGAAGATATATGATCTATTACCGGCCAGCCGCTGCCAACATGTGTTGGTTCATTTTATTTCGCCGTTTTTGTGCTCGAAAGAGGAGCATGTTTGTTAGTTGCAGTAATCTCAATCTGCCATGGAATGGAACCTCTCTGGCTGTAAAGTTTGCTTGGAGCCCTTTGTTTCTCAGCTGTTCATTGTTTATTAAAGTGTGAAATATATCATCTGTATTTCAAAAAATAATACAGCAATATGTAAGATACTAACCCAATTGTTTCGTAATAGTCATTTGTTACTGATTAATTATTGATAATGAAATTGTTTGGTGGTGTTTCAAGCCCTTATCATATACACAAGCTGAGTGAGCAGAAAAAACGTTTGTGTTCGATTTTCGCTTAATGCGGGTGTGCTAAAGCGTCTGAGCTAGTAGGCTTTTGAGTGGGCCCACGAGTTTGCGGATCTGCTCAGAAATCTACTGGTTTAGACGGAAAAGCCCAAAACGAGATTGTAATTTAAACTAACTAAATATAAGATGTGACGTAACTGCGTTTCTCACAGTTATATATATAAAATGGCATAGTCTTGTCACCCGCGCGAACGGTTTCTGTTATAATTTTGATATCCAGTTTCTCGGGAAACAAACGTCACCCTGAAAAAGCCTTTGCTCTCCTCTTTCTCTCCCTCACAATCATCATTTTCAACGCTTATTGACCCCTTAAAACGCTTTCGCCAATCTCCTTCTCTTTCTCATCAATCCTAATATCTCGTAATTAGCTACTTTATTCCCAGATTTTAGTGCCCTTGATTCACTACCATGAGCCGCTATGATCCCAATCCTTTCGAGGAAGAGGAGGTCAACCCCTTTGCGGTAATTCCTCGCGAGCCCGCAATATGTATGCCAAATGTAGTGGCAATTTGTGGTTTTTGATTTCGTTCCTGACTTGTAATATAATTGTGGCGAATGGGCTTGTTGATTTCTGTTTATTTTGCTTTGCAATAATGGCGATTTTGGTAACGTGCTTCTGTTGGTTTCCATGCATGTTTGCTTGTTTGAATGGAATGCCAGTTTTTATTGATTATCACGTATCTGGGTTTTGATGTTTTGTTGAGTTTTCTAATAATTTGACATTTTGGGTTCTCTTGTTTGGATTTGTAGAAAATTGGAAAGGTTACAATTGGGCTGTGTAGATTATGCTGAAGTGGGGTTGGTTGATTTATGATTCTGAAATTGAAAATATTGTTTGTCCACAATGATTTCTCACCTGCTTTCGAATCATATCTGAGAATTTAAACGCAATCTGGAGTAGTTTTAATTGGATTAGGAGCTTGCATCTTCTTAATGAAAAGCCTCTGTTTCATGAAATGCTTGGCCGAGTAAAGATTGTCAAGAAATTGCTGTTCTAATCTACTATAATTTTTCTCTTTGAAATTCAAAGCTTCGGTCTAACTTCTCTAACACACATTGAACTCGTTAAACAGTTGGTTTAGGTTTTTGTTTTGTGATATTGCTTATTCTTGTTGATATGTGAATTTTTTCTAGGAGATCATAGGCTCCTTTGGATGTCTAATTATGTATATCCTAACTTTTTTATGGTAACATGTATAGCATGTAGTGTTTCTAGTGGGCTTCATTGCATTCATGATTGATTTATTGCTATAATGTTGCTTTAAATAGTCCAAATGTTGTATGTCTACTATCATCAGGACCAAGCTAGAGGAAAAGGAGCTCATTATGGTGGAGGCCCCTTTTATACAACCGTGCGTTTGCTTTCTTCTACCTACTTTCATTTCTAATAGTTGGGAGTTCATTTATTTAAGAATGTGAATAGTTTCGTTAAATTAGTTTGGTGCTTAGTTCTATTAGAATGATAACATACAGTCATGACTACTAGCTTTTAATTTCTCGTTAATTGTAGAGATTGTTAACTGGTTCTTGGAACATTGCAAAATAATTAATGTAGTTTTCACTTTTTAGTGCATCCATCATCTTCTTGTGTCGTGTACTAATTCTGAATATGCTTGTTTGTTGTCTTCTTACGTTATTGTTAACATTTCTCTAGAATTCTGGAAGCATTCCCACCGAAACCTCAAGGCCTTCACCCCTTCCTCCTGAACCCTTTGACCGTGGTGTGACTGTTGATATTCCTCTTAATAATGCAAAGGTGCTTCAGAATTTGTAAGATATGGAATGTTCTTTTTGAACAGACTATTTCATTTCTCTAACAAATATTATGTTTCTAGGATCTAAGAGCAAAAGAGAAAGAACTCGAAGCCAAAGAAGCTGAATTGAAAAGAAGAGAACAGGTAATTGCTTGCTAATTAGAGATGCCAACATGAATTTGATGCCCCTAAAGGTGCTTTTTGGTTTTTGTTTTGTATCATTGGTTATGGAAGTCATTGTTTGAATGATTATACGATGTATATTCAGTAGTGGTAAAAGAAACAAGTGAATGCTTTACATGTCAGGGAAGGAAAAGTAATGCCACTTGCTAATCGATGATTTGCTTGGATCATGAAGACATTCGAAATGACCTTAATTCCATATTATCTTATTTTCTACTGCATTCTATGTTAACAGTAATTTAATCCATTACCTCTAGTATTTTTATATTTCTTGTATCATTTACTTTCTTGCAGTACTGTATGTAATTTTTTATATATCAGCAATACTGTAATCAATATGTCGTTTTACTTTGGTATTGATTTTATTGTTCTTAGAGATCAATTATCCTTGAAGTAATTTGTTATCAGCTTTCTTGATGTTATGCAGGACCTAAAACGGAGGGAAGATGCTATTGCCCGCGGTAAATGAATATTTGTAATATGCTTATACTCTGATGAGGACTGGGTTTTTGAGTATTGTAGTTTACATGCTGATCTCTTGTTTTTGGGCAGCTGGAATTGTAATAGAGGAGAAAAACTGGCCATCATTTTTCCCTCTTATCCATCATGACATTGCAAATGAAATACCTATCCATCTACAAAATATACAATACGTTGCGTTCACGTCATTACTTGGTATGTTAGTCCTTTTTTATTATGTCTTGGTATTCTGGATGTTGGTTAATTATTGCGATAAAGTATTGCTAGAAAATCTATACCAGAACAATGAGAAATTAGGAATTAGGAAGGACGGTTGTGAAAGTAGAATTCATATCTGCTATGCATAGTATTTTATTGTGTTTAATTGAACTTGCATCATTCTCAACTTTCATTTCCTTTTAACACTACAAATTTTGCACAAAAGTAATTGAAACAATGTATGTGTGCTATTAAATTTCTCATAATCAGATTCATGGAACAAAAGTTTTTTTTCGATCCAAATCAATCTATGTGAATTTCATAGAGCAAAATCTATCCTTTTCCAAATGAAATCTTTTTAGTTATAGATTCCAGGTCTTACTGGTTGCAGCAGAGACATAACGCGACCTTAACTCTCAAACACCATTATTACCATGATTATATCTCTTTGTATCTATTTGCTAATTTGCTTATTGTTCTATGCATATTGTCGTATCTTGCTCACTGAAAAAAGCTATTTTATTTATTCATTTTTGATGTAAAGATATGGAACTTCCATTTATTTGGTTAGTCAGGTTGAGGTGGTTCTATTGACCGTAGTGAGCCACTGAAAGATCTTATAATACAAAATTAGTCTAGGTGACCTGCAGTGACTTGAGTTCTTAAATTTTTGTGACATTGCAGGTTTGTCAATCTGTCTAACATGGAACTTTGTGGCAGTTACCACAGCTTGGATTTATGGAGAGGGTGGGTTTTGAAGCTAGTCATTGTTGCTGTTTTCCTAGTACTGTTATTCTTTATTATGCGGCCTAAATGTGTCTTTTCCATTAGGTCCAACAATATGGTTTTTATCCATAATCTACCTCATAGTTGGGGTTCCTGGAGCTTACATGTTGTGGTATCGCCCCCTTTATCGTGCTATGAGGTACTTTCCCATGTTTATTCCTCATTAAGTTCATGCAATCTAAAAATTTTCTATTGTTTGTCAGATGTCCTTGGCTTTATCCAACAATTATTCTTAAATTTGGTGGTCGTTATGCGTTAGATTTCAGTTATTTTTGTTTCTTCCTTTACAGGACTGAAAGTGCCCTGAAGTTTGGGTTGTTTTTCTTGACTTACCCGGTAAGCTCAGTGAAGGTCTTGTACAAATCTTCCTCATGTGTGGGAGATGTTTTCAGTTATGCCTTATGTTTGCTCCTTCTTCATTGTCTTCTTTCAGGTTCACATTTGCTTTTGTGTCATTGCGGCAATTGCGCCTCCAGTTATTTTCAAGGGAAAATCTCTGGCGTAAGTTTTCTCACATCATTTAGAGGATTAGACTGTCATATTGTTTTGATAGATTGTGTTGATGGAAGAAAAAAAATTAAGTAGAAAGTTGAAAAATACACCGCAGATCATTTACAAAAGGTCGTGTTTAGGTTTAGTTTAATATCCAACATATTGTGCAGCTGATACAGTTTTGTAGGATGAAACTAGTGGTCATTTGACTCATCTCTATATGCTTGAGGGTTTTAATGTTAGCCTTTCATATTAGTAATGCTATCAGCTTTGTACTTCGAAACTGATCATGTTTTATGGTTTGATCATGTGAATAGAGGTATCTTACCCGCATTAGGCCTTCTCAACGGCAATTCTTTGGTTGGAGTAAGTAATAATTTGGAAGAACATTATGCTATAAGTTTTTTTGTGGATGCCCCAGGGTTGACTATATGACACTTAAATCTGGATATGCAGACTTTCTACTTCATTGGATTCGGGTGTTTCTGCTTGGAATCATTGTTGAGCATATGGGTTATTCAGGTTTGAAATCCTACTTCAACATCATTTCTCTTCCGGGACTTATGTTTCCTATCTGTTCCTACTAAATACGCAACCTTCATTTGTTTCCCGATGTGCAGCAAGTTTATACGTACTTCCGAGGCAGTGGCAAAGCTGCAGAGATGAAGCGTCAAGGCGGTCAAGCTGCAGCCAGGACCATGATGGAGCTTTGAATTGGATAATAGAACTCACACCAGTAGATGGACTCCACATTTGTATCTGCACACAAGATTTTTTGAAGTAAAAAAGGTGGTGCATTGTGTGGAGATGTATATAGTTGATTCTTGTTACCTTTACATATAGGATGAAAAATGTACATGGCTTAATTATACTACTAATGTATCCTGTTGTGTACTTTAGATACTTGTTCCATCATATGTTTACAGTTGATAATAGGTTTATTTTACATAGAAACTTGCACCAAAAATGAATGGGAGGAATTTTAAGATTAATGTCACTCAAGCTTACATGTTGTATTGGTTGAGCTACACATTATTCTAATATAATGGTACTCTTTAGTTAACTGTTTGTATTACAAACATAAATACTAATGGCAAATAAAGAATAGAATATGTGTTTATGTCAATGATATTATGATATTTCATTCCATATATACTCATTTATTTATGTAAGAAATTTGCTGTTGTTAATTGATATTGTATTGCACTCTTCAAGTATATTCATTACCCCTTCTTTCGTATCTAGACAAGTCTAAGTAAAATAAATCGGAAACATCCACTCGAAAGTCAAGTGAATGTGACAATTAGATATTTGGATCTTCAAACTTTTTCTGTCAAATTTTTTTTCACTCTCCGTTAGAATAATTTTGCTGATGTGGCATTTTACATTATCACAAAACTTTAATGCCACTTCACTAGAATTTATTTACGGTGGTTTGTTATTTATACAGTATAAATAATAAAATTAAAGATCAAGGGGTTGGGAACTGAACTGACGTGTCCCACGGAAGACAAAAAAGAAAAAAGAAGTGCACTTGAAACAAAGGTTCTTCAGGTTGTGGATATGAGGAATTAATCTGAAATTTATGTTCATGTGGTTTTATAAACCCTAAACCATCAAAATCTATTTGCTTCCAGAAGCAAAGCCACGACGACAGAGAAATGCTTCAGAGTTGCAGTTGCAGAGATTTAGGGCATGAAAGCTTCCAGATTTGCATCTTCTCCGCATCAAGTAAGCTTCAGTCTCTCCCTTCTCCGTTAAAAAATAGGGTTTTGCTAGGGTTTAGACTTAACAGCCCTATTCAAAATCTTGATTCGATCCTATACTCGCATGCCCAGAAGCTAATAAGCCCTTGTGGAGGGCCAAAGGTTTCTCCAAGGTTTAAGCTTCAGTGTGGTTCCAGAGCATCTGGTGTACCCGCCGAGAAAAATTCTTCAATTTATCAAAGTAAGGAAAAGAAGCATGCCCACCACTGGACTTCTACTGTGAGGTCTTTGGAGGGTGGTGGCGACATTGACAAAACCCTTAATTCGTTTGGCAAGTATTTGACCCCAAAAGAGCGGACCGTGGTTCTCAAATCACTGAGGGATTGGAAAATTGTTGTCCGGGTTTTCGATTTTTTCTTTTCGCAGGAGGAATATGTTCCCGATGTGTATCACTATAATATTGTGTTTCAAGCACTGGGCAGAGCTCAGCAATGGGATGATCTGAGGCTCTATTGGGTTCGAATGGCAAAAGACGGTATTATGCCAACGAACCACACTTACGGGATCCTGGTGGATGTGTATGAGAAAGCTGGTTTTGTTAGAGAATCGCTCTTGTGGATTAAGCATATGAGGCAAAGGGGAGTTTTCCCAGATGCAATTATGCTGAACACCGTAGTTCGGGTCTTGAAAAATGCTGGAGAGTTTGATCGGGCTGATAAGTTCTATAAGAACTGGTGCAATGGGCGGGTTTATTTGGATGGTCTTGATTTTGATTCCATGGATGATTTCCAGGACAAATCTGGCTCAGAGCCAGTCAGTTTAAAGCATTTTTTGTTAACTGAGCTTTTCAAGACGGGTGGGAGGTCTCCTAGTTTGGGTTCACAAGAGACGGAGACCTCTGTGAAAAGGCCCCTGCCAACATCTACTTATAATACTTTGATTGATATGTATGGTAAGGCTGGGCGTTTGAAGGATGCAGCTGATGTATTTGCTGAAATGTTGAAGTATGGGGTGGCGATGGATACTCTTACTTTCAACACTATGATCTATACTTGTGGAAGTAATGGGTATTTATGGGAAGCAGAAGCTTTGCTTAGTAAGATGGAAAAAAGGGGTCTGTCTCCTGATACAAAGACTTACAACATATTCTTATCTTTGTATGCTAATGTTGGGGATATTGATGCAGCCTTGAAGTGTTATTGGAGGATCACGGAGGTGGGCCTTTTTCCTGATGTTATGACCAGAAGAGCTATTCTTCATGCATTATGTGAGAGGAATATGGTTCGGGAAGTTGATGTTGTGATTGAAGACATGGAGAAATCTAGTCTGGCTATTGACGAGTATTCTTTTCCTAGCATCATAAATATGTATGTTAAGGAAGGACTACTTGATAGAGCTAGGGACCTTCTCAAGAAATATCAGTTTGGTGGTAGCTTTTCTTCAAAGATGCGTGTTTCATTGATGAACACTTTTGCTGAAAAGGGTCTTTGGGCTGAAACTGAGTTAGTATTCTTCAGAAAAAGAGATTCCATTGAAAAAAAGAAGAGTGTGGTGGAATACAATGTTATGTTAAAAGCTTACGGTAAGGCAAAACTTTATGATAAAGCATCTTCTCTCTTCAAAGAGATGAAAAAGCGGGGAACATGGCCAGATCAGTGCACTTACAGGTCTCTAATTCAAATGTTTGCTGGAGCTGATATGGTGGATCAAGCAATGGACCTTTTGGCAGAAATGCAAGAACTGGGATTTAAACCCGTCTGTCGTACGTATTCTACTGTCATTGCATGCTATGTGCGTCTCAACAAGCTTTCTGATGCAGTTGATGTCTTCCAAGAAATGGAGAGAGCTGGGATAAAAGCAAATGAATTTGTTTATGGATCTTTAATTAATGGGCTTGCAGAATATGGTGAATTTGAAGAAGTTGTTCAATATTACAAAAAAATGGAAGAGTCTGGGATTTCAGCAAATAAGGTAGTGTTGACTTCCATGGTTAAGGCTTATGCCAGGTTAGGGTCCTTGGAAGGAGCAAAAGCTATCTATCAGAGGATGGAAGCTATGAGGGATGGTTTGGATGTTGTTGCATCAAATAGTATGATTGGACTCTTTGCAGATTTTGGGCTGATATCTGAAGCCGAATTTGTTTTTGAAAATTTGAAGAAAAATGGCTTGGCAGACCATTATTCATTTACGATAATGATGCGACTTTACAAGACAATGAACATGTTTCATGAATTCAATAATACTGTCGAGGAGCTCAAAAAGTATGGCATAGCATGGAACACGGTTTCTTTTAACCAGGTATTGGCCGGCTATGCTACAAGTGGGCAATTACGTGAGTGTGTTGAATTGTTTCATGAGATGGTACCTCAAAAGCTTTTGCCTAATAATGCTACGATGAGAATATTAATTACTGTTATGAAGAAGGGAAATGTTCCAAGTGAAGTTGTGATGCAGCTAGAGTCAGCTTATATGGAAGGGAAACCTTATTCTAGTGAAGCCATCATTACTTCCATTTCCAATGCAGTGGGTCTGCATGATCTTGCACTGAGGTGCTGCGAAACTTACATAAAAGCCGATGTGGTTCTTGATTCTTTTGCCTACAATGTTGCAATAAAGGCTTACGAGATGACAGGGGAAATTGACAAGGCTCTAAACATATACAACAAAATGCAGGATAATGGCATCAAACCAGACATTGTTACTTACATTAATGTAGCTGGTTGTTATGGGAAAGCTCGTTTGGTTGAAGGTCTGAAGCGAATTTACAGCCTACTCAAATGTAGAGAGATTGAGCCCAACAAAACGTTGTTCATGGCTGTTTGTGCTGCTTTAAAAGTTGCCAGGAGGAATGATCTTGTCTACATGGTAAAAAAACAGATGCGATATGCTTTTGAAGATGAGTCTCCAGATAAGGAAAGAACTGATGACGAGTTTGATGATGAGTATGACGACGAATATGATGATGAGTATGACGACGAGTCTGATGACGATTCTGATGATTCGAGATTCTAGATCTCTAGAGCCAGGCAAATATTTCAGGTTAGAACTGAAATGTTATAGCTAGAAAATGGATTTTATATACACTGTATAGGTTGAGCATTTGTGCAAGCATCTCAGTTTGCATATGCATGTACTGTACAAATAATGTATTGATGGAATATTTTGTCAAGTTGACTTACGAATTTTAGTAACATACTTGATAAATTTGGCTATTTACTATGTACATGTGTCCTATCCATATTAGGCTTGGTTGTGCAATATCATTGACTCTCTGAGAAAGCAAATTGTGTTTGTAAATTTGCTTACATATAAGGATTGGACACAAAAAGTGTTTTTTTTTTTTTTTTTTTAATAACAAAAAGTGTTATTGAGTATGAGAAATCTGTGTTGGTTTTTTGCTTGCCATCTAACAAAGTGAATTCCAACACAATACATTGATTTCATATATGCAAAATTCAACTACTTTATCAACATGCTTCCACTTCTAAAAGAAATAAATATTGCATGACTTATATATTCTTAATTAAAGAAAATGAAAACAAAGAAGAGATATGATGAATTTGAGTTGAGTTATCTATAGTTAATTTTTAGTAAACGTATTAACATCCTCTCAAATTGGACAGATACAAAATGAACGCTTGAAATGATTGTCATAAAGTTAAAATAATAAAGATACATGTACATAATATTTACTACGTACCTAACAAGCGGTTAGGTGATGAAAATTATCATTTTCTTTTATTAATATTATCACATACATAGCATCAACAGTTTTGTTGGCATACGTCTTTCCATTCATAACTTATTTTTCTCACTCTCCACCATTATTGTCTATAGCAAAGGAGTAAAATGTCAACAAAATAAACAGCAATAATAATTAGACAACTACTAATAATATATAAATAATTGAGTTCCAACTTAAAAAGAGTTCAGACTTTAGACAATATAATTTAACCAACTTTATTTGACAAGTCAATATAAGATCTTCTCTATTTAAAACATTTGAAATGTGATAAGTGTGTATATATTATAACAAATGTCATGATTTAAGTAGAAGCTCCTTTGATTTAAGGTCCGTCGAAACTGCTAGTGACAATATTAATAGAATTGGAACTAGCCAACCATGCATCCCAACTCCACTGTACAAGTCTAAACCATATGATTCTGCTCTATATTAATGTATGATAAAAATAAAAAAAAAATTACAGTTTACTACTTTGTAGTTGACACATTTTACAGTTTACTACCCTCACGAATTTTTTGTAACTTTTTACTACCCTG
>JAYMTE010000222.1:0-21312 GCA_036897545.1 Pelargonium fulgidum
TTAATAATTATTTTGTATATGATAAATTATTTTGCCCCCACAAGCTACAAGTTCTGAATCCGTCCCTGTTCACTCAAGACCTTGTGATTAACTCCACAACTTGATAGTACCAAAACTGAACATAGGTGGGTCGAAAATGCTAGAGAGACCTTTACGAGGCCAATTGAGCATTAAATAACATATTTTTGGTACACCTGTCCCGTGACAACTACTAAGTGTAGGAGATGAGAATGAGGATCATGTATGAATGAGCGAGTGAGCTCGTGTTGGGACCAAGTTAAAACGAGTTGACACATATGATTCAGTTTGAGTTGGTGAGTCAACACATGTAACATATATATTTACAATTAAATCATAGCATGATGATTTTATTCTATAATTATAACATTTCACGGTCAACTAATAAAAATGTTATGAATTTTGAAGTTATTGTTTGTCCAAGGTAAAAAAGAGAAGAAAAGAAGGAAGTTTCCATTAATGCACCATTTGCAAGTTGTTATTTTGCCAATTGCAGGCATAGAAATACAAAATCCATATAATTTCCAATATTGTATCCATTGGAACAACACATACTATGGTTTTATTTAACGATAGAATTATAGTAACTCATGATTATAATAATCTTATTAGTAATGTAGAATCAGTTACTTAACTAGAAAATATGAAATTTATTTTGAGACAACCGAGTGCTATTAATAATTTTTTTAATATAATAGCATAACTAAACTAGTGTTTTCTGGTGCAATTATTTTGATTTGGGGGTTAAATGTGGTTAGTATCATAAAATAACATGATGAACTGGTGCCTTGCCTATAACTTGTATGCCTCTTTTATGACAAGTGTTAACAATCTTCAAAAAAAAAAAAAAAAACTCCAATAATTTACAAAAAAAAATTCACAAAATTAAACTCTTCTTTTTCTCTATTTCAAATTATGCCAACTTTTATAAACAATAAATAAAAATAAAAGTCAGAGCCGTTATTATGATATATTTATAGTATGAGTTGTATTTAATTTTGGCCAACTCCTTAATAGAATAGCCCAGCAATTCTCATTTCTAGTACCTATATTATTTTGGTGAGTCTTTCCTTGAGTTGATGACCAAAATCCTGACCATATCAGACTTTTGATTCACTGTTTTATCTCATCTTTATTCCCAAAATGCCCTTTACAATAAGATCTCGGGGACAAGGTTGGTGCGTCCCAAATTCCCAAATCTGGAGAGTCGAGCCCAGCTGCGCGGTGTTTTCGAGGCTCGAGCCACCGCAACGAGCCTTTTCAGGCCACCGTCCTCGGACAGATTCGAGGGGTAAAATGGTACTTTCACACATTCAATTTATGTGTCATGCACCAATTACTAAATAAGCACAAGGGAGTGTCTCCGTCCGTCATGCAGCAAAAACTTTTTTTTTTTTTTATAAATTAAAGCTAACCCAAAAGTCTTCGTACTTCCACTCACAACCTCACTTGATATTGCTACATATTTACCGTTTTGCCCTGTGTGTTAACATCTATTTTCAAACCTACTCATTATTTTTATTTGACTTTCACATTTCTAATGCATCTTAAATATTGTTATTTGTTTCTTAATTATACTTATTAATGTGTTTTGTTATACATTTACTATGTATAAACAATGATAGTTAGTAATGACTAATGATGATGGTCAAATTGAAACTCATGTTTGAGCACAATTTAAATGATATTATTTACAAGATTTTGCTGTAACATGTGTGTCTTATTATTTTTCCATCTATACTTATGAAAACAATCTACCACATATACATGCACTATCTTGTAATAATTAATGATATTAATATTTCACATGTATTTGACGCTTGTGTTTTTAAAGGATAATTATTCATCTTTGTGCTCATACTAATTGTTTTTTTGTTTGTCACTTTTTTGTCACAAAATATTCTTGTTCACTAATCTTATTTTCCTTTGTGCTTTGAAAACTTAGGTAATACAACAGATGAAATTGAATTATTAGTCAAAACTACACTTACAAATGTGAGTGTAGGTGTAGAAAGTTGCATTGCCCTATATTCTTTCTCACCATTTGTTTCACTTCTCTTGATCTCTCGACTTTATTAGTAACACGTCTTAATTATTTTGCCAATTGATGTTATAAAAACGGCCCACCGTACGTGCATACACGTGTCCTAAATTACTTAATGACAACGGTGTTTTACAGCTAGTTGACACTTGTATACCATTTTTTCCATACCAATTCATTCTTATCTACTATTTTTGTTTCATTTTTTTGTTGTGTAAATTGATTGGAATCAAAGAATTCGAATTAGTTGCCAGTTATACTTAGAATTGTGATTTTGCATGGGTAAGCACGTGTTGCACACTATTTATGTTGGTGAAGTTTCACACGCATCCTCCACGGTCATATCTCAGTGAGATAATATTTCTTATATTTACCATATTGCCCTTTATTGTTCATTTTCCAATTTCAAAAACAACGGTTGACTCACGTGAAAAATTGCTTTCTGGCTAGCACATATGCAAATAGTTACGTGCATGTGTAGTCATATAAATGGTTATAACCTGTTATGAGTAACCGATAATCTACCACTAGTATATTGTCACTTACGCCCTCATTCCACAATTACCATATCGTCCTTCCATTGACCACACATCTCCAACATACCGACGAATTGTACATGCACGTGTCATAAACCAAACATGCATCATATTTTGATTACATTGCAAACGCGACCGAACGTAACATTTCAATTCTCATCTCAAAAATGAAAAAAAGGGTAAAATAAGATAAGGGTAGTTTAGTAATTGAATGGCTCGGTGTTAGAGAAGGTATTATTTTTAATATTTTGTGGGCTCCTTTCTTCTCTCATAGTTTTCAGTCATGTTTGGTTCTCTTTCTCTCTCCCAACCTTGAAGCCATTCATTTGCTGCTATCAGGTGTGCTTCTGTTCAAAGCATTTTCCGGCCCTGAAAATCCAAATTAAACCCTAAAAATCCATTAGCAACTTCAGATTATGTGTCTTGTTCTTCAGATATGGAGCTTGGAAACATAAGGATGATCAGAGCTTTTTCACTGCAGCTTTTCTCGCTGCTCTGTCTCCGGTAACTCTCTGCTCTCTACTTCTTCCATTATTTTTTTCTTGTTCTTGCACCGTTTTCAAGCTTCGGGGCTGAAAAAAAATCGATTTTTTTTGCTTGTTTACTTCTTTGTTCCTCTTTTATAAATGGGTTCTCATTGTCCTGTTCTCTATTTTTTGTTATCGAAGCTTTGATGATTTTTTTTCCTTTTCTTCATTTCTGTGAGCTGTTTTACTTCTGATTACTGGGTTGTTGATGTTTTGTTCGGAAAATGGTTGCTTTTGGTCACTGGTTAGTTTAGATTATTATCTTGGTAAGTTTTGGAGCAAGAAGCGAGTTTGGTTTTGGAAATATCGACGTGTTTGGTTTCGATGACCCAAATTTGATGTTTTGGTAGCTTTGTGAAGCGTCTCCGGTTGTGAATTGATTGAGCGGTTTGTTGATTCTATAAGTGGTAATTGATTTACGAGGGTTTAGTGCCTGATTTAGTGACGTGGATACGACTTGTTTCCACGTTCTATGGAAAGAAAGGTTTTTGTTGTTGTTGTTGTTGTTCCAGTTCATTGCTAGAGTAGTAAATTAATGGCTTAGAATTGGGTTTAAGTTAATTTGAATATTTAATCATCATGAACAATTATAATGTTGTTGCTGGTTGGACCTACTTCTCTTTATTCCATTTCTTTTTCTTCGGCATTTTGTTTGTTTCTTTTATAATCTATGCTTCGGTTTTTTCCTCCTCTTTTTGGTTTGTTGTGCTCAAGCATGTTTAGTTGTTCAGTAAATTGGGGGAGAGAAGGAAAATAAAATCTTTTTCTGGGTCTTGAAGAGAAGGGTAAGTCAACTCTGTTGACCCAATTGTTACTGTCTGTTATGCTAAATTCTTGTTCTATTTCCAATAATGAATTAATTCAGGAGTTTCTCTCAGTTTATACAGTGTATGTTGCTTATATGCATGTTTTTTTTCCGCCAACGTAACTATACAGTGTGAATTGCTCCTAACATGCATGCTATATCATTTGGTAATTTGTTCAGGGGACTGAGTCATGCATCCAAAGCATTCCGTGTCATTGTGGTCGTATCATTTGCATTTCTTCTCCTTGCCTCATTCGGACCTTCTTTTGCGGAAATCCCGGGAGCAGTGGAAGATGCATGCTGGTCATGTAAGGACAATTACGATATGGTTTTGAGTGACATATATTTAGGTGGTATTAGTTTGGGCTATAAAAATCCAATGAATGACCCAAGTGTAGAGAATGTCTGTACCAGTTCTGATTCTTTCTGCTTCCCTTCAACTTTACCTGGTTTTCCATCTAAAGAGCATGTATTTGAAGCAGTTGGTTCAGAAGTTTCTGGGAGTCAGTCTGATCGTATACTGTCAGGAGGATCAGCTCAATCTACCAAGCTTACTAGTAATTTGAGCTGGTCGTTGGACCGTGGACTGTTTGGTTTGTTTAACGGAAGGACTCTTTCTTGTTCGTTGAGCTTCAGAGAGGGTAGTGATGAATTATCATCCATTCCAGAAAATGCTGCTAATCATTACGACCTTTCTTCCTGCAAAGGACCTTTAGTTAATCACAAGAGCACAGGGTTTATGGGAACCAAGGAATCTGAGTCGATGAAATCAATTTCTCATGATGGTTCTTCATCACCGCATATTGAAATTAGCCCTCCTGTTCTGGATTGGGGACAAGAATATTTGTATTTTCCTTCTGTAGCTTTCTTAACTGTGGAAAATACTGATAGTGACAGCATTTTACATATATATGAACCATTTAGTACTGACACTCAGTTCTATCCGTGCAATTTTAGTGAGGTTCTGCTTAAGCCCGGAGAAGTAGCTTCAGTTTGTTTTGTGTTCTTGCCTAGATGGTTGGGCTCATCCTCATCTCAACTTATATTGCAGACAAGCTTTGGTGGTTTCTTGGTTCAGGCTAAAGGCTTTGCCATGGAGTCTCCTTATGGTATTCAGCCTTTAGCTGGCCCAGATGAGACTTCCAATGGAAGGTGGATGAAGAATTTGTCTTTGTCCAATCCGTTGGATGAAACCCTCTATGTGGAGGAAGTTACTGCATGGATATCAGTTTCTTCAGGGAATACCTCCCATTACTCAGAAGCAAGTTGTAGTGTAGAAAATTTTCAGTACTCTGATAAACTTGGTTTGCCAAGTGACAAGGAGTGGCTGATCGTGAACAATGGTCAAGTTGGTTTACCGGTGCTGGCAATCAGGCCTCATAAAAGCTGGGAGATAAGTCCTCAAGGCTCTGAAAATATTGTAGAACTGGACTTCTCTGCTGAGTCTGAAGGAAAAATTTTAGGTGTTTTTTGCATGCGGTTACTGAGGTCTTCACAAGATAAGTCCGAAACAGTTATGGTTCCTCTTGAAGGTCAACTGAATGGAAAAGCAACCTACAATGATCTTGTTGGTCCAGTTACAGTATCTATTGAGGCACTAGTTCCATTTTATCTCAGCGACACTGTTGTTGTTGGCATCTCTCTGAGAAATAGTGCTCCTTACCTGTTGAATGCTGTCAAGGTCACTGAAGTTGCAGAATCAAAGGTTCTCCACATCAAATACATGGAAGGGTTACTACTTTTTCCGGGCACTGTAACACAAGTTGCTGTCGTTACTTGTAGTCATCAGCCTGATGAGTTGGTTGATTCTCAAGCAGAAATATTCAGTGTAAACAAGAACTGTAAATTACTACTCCAGACAAATGACTCAAGTAGTCCTCAGATTGAGATTCCATGCCAAGACATAATCAACATTTGTTCAATCCATCAAAAGAATTCATCTGTTGGATATGAACATCAATCTGAAAAGACAGAATCAGTGAATGCTAGGACAAGGTCCTTGACAAGTGGCTTGCAGTTGCCATCACAGGCCAAGGTATGTGTGCTCTCCATTAATTTTATCTGCTGTGGGCTCTTCCTGCTTACATAGCCAGACGTAATCTCTTTGTCCATTATGCATGTTGTGGGGGACCATAATTGTTATGGATCAGCTCATATGTTCTGGTGTACATATAAATATTTTTTTTAAAATTTGATTTAGATTCTGAAATAATACCTCTATCTATGAAATAGGATATTGCAGTTACAGTTCTTGATTAGCAAGGAGATAAGTATTAAGGGAGTGTAAAGAGAAGAGAAAGAGAGAGAATTCTTTAGGAAGAGAGAGAAAAGGAATACAAATTAAGAATCCTAGTATGAGCCTGTGTAATTAGCGAGTCATCCTTGTTGGTCTGACACTTTGTTAATGCTTTTATGTATGATGTAGATAAAAGAAACCCCATTTAAACTGGTACCTCTAGGTTAAGTTGGTGTTGTCTTGTACTTCTATGTATAAATTTCAAATTCTCATAAATATCGGCCATTGAAATTTTGTGATTCCAGCATTATTAAAGGAGTTGATTTGTTGAAACCTATTGTTTAGATTTGGAAGTTTGGTTCTGGATAGAGTAGAGATTAAATAAATTGAAGTAGGAAACTGGTTTTGTTACTTCAAAGGAATTTGTCCTCTATTGAGTTTTTCCCCCTTTCTTTTTAGTGTTCACTTTATTGAAGTCCTCAATATGAATTAGGACAAGGCTCTGCTCTTGTTACTGTAATTTTATAAGTATTCAGCATTATTGTAGTCCTGAAACCTAAACACAAGATGAGATATGTGGCCTATTTGTCCAATTGAATCCTTTTTTAAAAGATGGAATCTAGGCAGGTATAACGTATGTACATACACAAACATGCATTGATACACTCATCACATTTCTTTAGAAACAGGTTACTGTAACACCAATATGAGATTTTACACAAATAAACCTTCTGCTATGGCTTTTACAAGAGAATCTTTAATGTTGATTTGCTCTATAATCTATATATTTAAGCCCATCCTTTAACGATTGTTAGTTAGGGATAATAAGTCATAGTTTAAAATTTTTAAGGTCTGGAGCTTGAGTGCAGATTCCTTGATTGAATTGGTGCTGTTACTCTTAATCTCATTATCAGTAGTGTTCATTCATTATTGTCTTTGGTTTTTCTCTTTGTTTGCTTGTTGCACCTGCCTTTGTTAATTCTGGGTAGATTTCATCTCCATTTCCCGGAGTACTTGTTTCTTGTAAACAAATGAGATTGGATCTTGTAGCCTACTACTATAGACATTATCCTGGTCTACTATATCAAAAAAATTCATCATTTTTGTAGTTACTGTTCTCTATAATTTTCCTGTAGGATATTGTGAGTGCCTCTATTGATTTCTTCCGTAATGTTCACTGAGGCCTACAATTTACGCATGGCAGTCTCCATAGATAATCTTTCACTCTAACTTGTATGCGTTTTTGTCATTTTTGAAGGGACTGGAAGTGGCAGAAGCAGATGAATTGGTTCTGGCAAACTGGAAATCTCAAGGCACCAGTAGAGACATGTCTGTGATCGAAGACTCTGAATTGTTATTTCCAATGATTCAGGTTGGAACTCATTGTTCTAAGTGGATGACTGTCAAGAATCCAAGTCAAAATCCCGTTGTAATGCAGCTCATCCTGAACTCGGGAGAAATTATTGATGAATGCAGGGGTCCAGATGGTTTTGTACAGCCCCCCTCTTCAGGCAGCTTGGATCAAAAGGAGTCTACTAAACCAACAAAGTACGGTTTCTCAATAGCAGAAAACGCACTTACAGAGGCATATGTTCAACCTCGCGGTAGAGCTTCTTTTGGACCGATATTCTTTCACCCTTCAAAGCGATGTGCATGGAGAAGTTCAGTCCTTATCAGGAACAATCTTTCTGGTGTGGAGTGGTTATCTTTGAGGGGAAATGGGGGGTCACTTTCCCTAGCTTTACTTGAGGGGTCAGAACCTGTCCGAAGCATAGAATTTAACCTCAATTTGCCAATTCCATTCAATACCTCTCTTCCAGACATGTTAGTTCACATGAAAGATTCTACTCATGGCTGTTCTCAGTTAGTGTCCAGAGAGCTGTATGCCAAGAACACAGGAGACTTGCCACTAGAGGTGAGAAAAATTGAAGTTTCAGGCACAAAGTGTGGCTTGGATGGATTTATTGTGCATACCTGTAAAGGTTTTGTGCTTGAACCAGGGGAATCAGTTAAGTTTCTGATATCATACCAGACTGATTTTTCTGCTGCTTTGGTACATAGAGATCTTGAATTGTCCTTGGCTACTGGCATGCTTGTGATTCCCATGAAGGCAAGTCTTCCTGCTTACATGCTCAATCTCTGTAAAAAATCTATGTTCTGGGTACGAGTTAAGAAAGTGTTTCTAGTGGTCTTCCTTGCTGTTTGCATAATGTTTTTGGTGTTCTGTTGCATATTTCCCCAAGTGATGGCATTGGGATCACAGAATTCCTTGTGCAAGAGTGACAAAAGTTCCATTCCTATGGTAAGAAGTGAAGCAAAGCCGTCTCGTGTTCGTTGCAATGAGAAAACCAAGAATTCATTTGTGTCCTCTAAAATGGATGATTTGCTGAAGTCAGTCGAGGATAGAGCTTCAGTGCATGGATCTCTTGGAAGATGTCCAAATATTCAAAGTAGGGTTACAGAACCGCTGATAACTGGCCAGCATGTGAAACTTAGTCTAGTTAGTCAAGGTCAATCTAGCAACCTTTCAAATGCTCCAAAGGTGAAAGCATTGCCTTCTTTGCTGTCAAACTCTGGAACAGTTGAAAATTTTGATATGTTAGAAGCACCAAAACCTTGTAATCTCACAGTCAGGGTTGGAAAAGAGAAGGGAAGAAAGCGCAGGAAGAGAAAGGGTGCTGTCCCTGGTCTATTTGAAGTTTCTAGTAGTCAGAGTGGGAATTCAACACCTTCATCTCCATTATCCCCTGTCTCAGCAACACCTCCTAAACAATCATGGTCGTTGTCTCCTGATGTGGGTCAACCACATGTGGTGCAGAATCCGTTTGTGAGAGCTGCTAATGGACACACTGAGAAGGATCTACCCATTGAGCATGCTTCTTCTGAGGCAAACAAGTTGAAGTCTGAGGTTTCTGCAAAAGACTGCAGTAAGAATTGGTTTTCTCATACTCAGGAGCACCCTCCTGCACCTAGAAACACAGCTAGCAAACCTGTTCTGTTACCTTCTGCCACATTTCCATGTGTTGGTAGGACTGCTTCCAGTGTGCTTTCTTCACCGTTTTTAACGTCAACTTCGAAAATTGCTCCATATGCTCGGGCCCCTGGATCGAAACTTTGCAGCCAGAAAACTGTAAAACCAGATGAAAAGCCAGGTCTTAAGGATGAATATGTCTATGATATATGGGGAGACCATTTTTCTGGACTTCATTTGGAGAGTTTGTCAAAGGGTGTTTCTTCCAGTGCTGAAGAAAGTGACTCTAGGAGCTTCTTTGTAAGGGGTCCACAAACCCTCATAACTACATCTCAGCCGAGATCTGTAAGTTGTTTCGATAAAGTGGGTTAATGATAAAATTACCAAATAATTTAATACCTGAATCTCCAAAATTTTCATTGTCTCTTGCATGCATACTCTCTTTTTGTTTCATTGAAAGTGACAAGAAAAAACGTTCTAAACAAACAAATGAACTATAGTCGAAGAACGTAGAATTCTTTTAACCATTTTGGCCGACGTTATCTTTTCAGTGTCAAAGCTTTTGCAAGCAGAAGTTTGACCTTCTGCAGCTATGTTCCCTTTCAAGATTTCTGCTCTACTCGTATATTTTTGAAATTTTGGGTTGTCACTTTTCTTTCTACCTCCAACTTTTTATTCATAATATGCTTCTACATTTCATTTTTGTTTGTCTTGGTCAGCCAGTGGTTAAATGATATACCTTTCCCCTTTGAGAATTGAAATTCCTACCTTAGGCTATTCTGTATGGTGTATGGTATCAATGGGGATAAATTCCTGTGTAAAAACAAAGAGTCCAGTTCTCTTTTGAACTTCCCTCGTCGACAATCATAAATGATTTGAGTAGTGTAGTATAGTAGATTATATACTCATATATCTCTATATTGGAGAAGAGAAAGTGAAAAAATGACTTGTTGAGCTGGCTTAATTTTGGTATCTGGTCTTATAAATGAGATAAGCATGCATTCTCTTAATGGTGCTAGTAGTTAATGCAATTAGATCATAAGATGAAACTCTTAAGTTTAGAAAGATGTGAAAATGCATGCTTATAAAACATGACCAAAATATTTGTCATTCGCATTTAACTGGGATTGTGGACATACTTTTTTACGTGTTTAGTTGATGTATAAGACGACTTTGTATATACATAAATCTCTATAGATTCTGTTTTATGATTAAGTTATGTATCAATATAAAATGGAGTAATTCAATTATGTTTCTTTTGACTTGCCTGAGGACATTATTGCTCTTGTTTTGTGAATGTAAATCCTATATTGTTATCCAGTATTGCTAAATGTTTTAAAGTTCCAAATTTTAAACCATCGTGTTCCTAAATGATTTACTTTTGGGTTCACTTTGGCATGATATAGCCAAATGTCCATGAGCTAACTTGAGCTATTTCAAACCTTTACTCTACAACTGGCTGGGTTTGTGATATAGCTAAACTGCTCGACTCAAATACGGCAAATTCTTCTAAGAGACAGCATGTGAATGGCTTATTAGGTCCTGTGTATGTGGCATATGAGGATGTTTTGAATGTTTGCAGTACCAAGATAGCCTGGAGATATAGTCCAAGGATAGATTGCAAAGAATTATTTAGGTTTCGTCAATATTCCTAGTTTCAAGCTGAGGATGTGATGAACATATTATTATGCTGTGATGAGCTGCTGACATTTATCAGTTTTTGAAATATGGCCATTCTGATGCTGCAGCCTACAAAATTCTTCCAGGATTTTGTTAACTCTCGTTGAAATTTAGGGACTCTAAATTTAGATGTAGATGTAAATGATTTCTGTCCAGGCTTATTTAAGTTAAATTCCAGCAGTGGCTAGAATCTTTACTAATACAGAGAAAAACCATACGTTTGATTGTATGTAGACTAAAGAGGTTGTTTAGAAGTTCATTACCTGTTGATTACAGGTACTGCACATTTGCTGAGATGTGCAGATTAAAAGGTACTTCATCTAGCTTGATATATGAGCAGTCTACCAAAAAGTTCACATGTATTTCCAGCATTGCACTTGCTAAATTCATAGTGAACCCGCACAGGCTGAGGAGACTCAGTTTTACACGGCTTTGGAATAGATTTGTCTGTTTTGCAGGGCTCCATGAAAGGGTATTTGCTAGCATGGAAGGTCCAAACTTTGGGTTGCCACAGTAAACCTCATTTTATTGTTAATATTCCGATACTTTCATGGCATAATTGCTCACCTAATTACCGAAGTGCTTCCAGTTACTGTATGTAAACAGAATGAGTAGACATATGAAAGATGATAGAGCTACGAAGATTAGAGATTGATGTTGACAAGAGATGTCCAATGTCTGGGAAGACCCGACAATTTGAGAAGAGAAAATGAAATATTGCTGAAGTACTGACAGTAGAAAATTGTAAGCAAGAACTTGTTTCCATAAGCATGCTTGAAATTACCTATGAGGTGAATGATTGTGAATATTAGGGCTTCCTAAGACAGCAACTACTGGGATGGACTGAAAACAAGACACTATCATCTGTTGGTTCTATATTGCTTTCAATAGTCTGTTATCATTTTGTATACACAAGTCTTGCTATATTTTTTCCCTTTTTGTTCTAACATGACAAATGTATGCTTGTGCGTTGTTTTATATGAAATGTTGAAAGCAGGTCTAATTGTGTGCATGGATCCAATGAGCTCGCCTCCCGTCTTATGTGTTGGATTTGGCAAAATTACTAGGTGGTCCTTTCGTTGGCTGGGCCACGCCTACAGCCGGCAGAGAAGGCGACTGTTACTTTCTATGGGGCCGAACAACTGGGGGGACCTCTTTGCAATCCAAAAATGGCTGCATATTGGAAGATTTGAGAGCTACCTTGGAACAAAAATACAAGGAAGTTGAAGTGGTACGTGTACACAGCCCATCAGGTGAGTCTGTCTTTACCCTTTAGATTGGCTTCTCTTGTATTTGATGATAATTAGGTGAATGAAGTTGGTAACGTGTCCTAAATGTGTCAATATCTGATTATTTCTGTTTAAATTGTCTTGCTAGCTGACTAATGGTGCAAATTAGGAGAAGTTGTAGATTCACGTTCACTTCAAAGGATATGTATGAGACAGGGTATGTGTATATATATATATAGATCTTCATTATGCTAAAGAATATGAAATATTACATACGTTGATAGCTCTGATTCTCATGCATATTAAATATTCTCATTTTTGCGTCACAAAATGCACAATTTGTCACCTTACGAGAGTGTCCATATTTAGTTTTCTTTAAGAAAATGATTCTGTTGCAATGTTGGCACAAATACTAGTGATCACTTGGATCTGCAAATAGTAAATGAGTGGATGAGAAGGGGATGAGAATATAGAAGCTTTTCTTTTTGCATGTGACTCTCCTTTATTACGAAAGGAGAAAATAGCTGATTAATTGTTGTTTCACCTTTTGCTTTGGCCTCACCACTTAGCTTTTAACAATGCCATTGAGCCCAGAATTCTATGGTGCCTGGTGGTGGGTCATCACCTCACATGTTACACGATTAGGACCACTCCACAACTCACATATCAAAAGAAAATGTCCTCTTTGGACCGTAACCCGGCTTCTCTTCATTATTCGTGATATTTCACTAATTTTTGTTCCCTTTTCTTTTTCAGATTCATTTCAGCCTAATATATCATCATCTACATGCGTATAAGGAAGCAAAAGGAGAAAGGAAGCAAGTGGGTACTGGCATTCTCATTGAGGCTTGAAGTTTCGAATCATAGGTACAAATTTTATTCCAACTCTTGAGTATTGTAGTAAACTGTAAATATGTGCAATGAAGTAGAGAAAGTGAGTGAATATAGATAGTTTAAGTAGCATGATTTATGTGGCCACACGCATGGCATAGACATCTCATTATCGTCGTAGCTACCTCAGACTCTGTAGAGATGAATACATGTATGCATTATGAAGGATGGGCCCATATATGTCTCCCACACATACATCAAATCTTGAATACCACGAATACCAGGAATGGATCAACACACCACATGAACCGTACATTGTTCTACGTACCCTTCTGGGTAGTCGGTACATTCTTGATAATGGTCTGTCTCCTAGCTAGCAATCAAAATAATGATCCCATCGACAAAATTGTTGCGTCAAATTATACGTTAGTGATGGTTTTACAAGTACTTTCTTTAATTCCACTTGAAGACACTTGTTAGTTAACCATTGGATACATATTCAACCACTGGTTTTCACTGAAGGCATGTTCTTTTTTTTGTAGGGATAACTGGTCGAGTACGAACTGAAACGGATTGAAGTTCTAAATCAACAAGAACCTTTGGACCGACGTCAACAAACTATTTTCTCCAAAACCATAAGAAACTACTAAAATGGGTTTGGTGGAGTTTTGTAAGTAGAGACAAAAAGGTGGCAAAATGATGAGCCATCCATCCCCATGAATTGAGTTGTGGGTAAAGAGCAAATGAGAGAGAGAGAGAGAGGCTTGTTATTTAACATGTTAATTAATTAAAGATGCATGTGTAGTGTGTAGAGATAAGATGGTCCATGCATGCGTACGAGCCACGTGTAGGCATGCGAATAACAACTGGAATCTGGAGATAGGTCACGTGCATCTTAGCAAACTCCTATCATTAAATCCATGCACCTATTTAATAACAAATATACTATATGTTTGTTATTATCATTTGCATTGGTAATGTCTCAAAGTCTACTTTTTAAGCTACCTTTCCATTAAATAATTATACTTATCAATACTTAAATTGTTTAGGTATAGTACTAAGCTTCTACTATCTTTTTAGATAATATCATTGTTTTCACATTCTTTAAATTCATTTTCTATTATAAAGTAGCATAATTTTGATCATATTCTTAATGCCATTTTGGAAGGCAAATTGAATGCACTTGATGATTTGAGTTTTGGAATCCCAACGTAAATTACATATTTCTGTTTTCATTGTAAATGAGAACTCGGTATGAGCTCGTATCAACTAATTAGTTAGTTAATCTAGATTTTCTTGTACACACTATTGATATATGCTAACATTTGTTAAGGCCGGCGATTGTGTGTCGCATGACTCAACGCAGATACGACGCATTTAATAATCGTGTAGAACACAAATACAATAATTTATAATCACGTAATAGTATAACACGAACTCGACACGACATAATTCAACACTTTCTGCAAGATATATAAGACCAATATTGCATTATGTGTGTAGTGTGTCGAGACATAACTAGTTAATTGTGCATGTATATTTTGATAACGTAACGCGAATGCAACGTAACTTTTACAATATATGAATCCAAACACACTTATTTCTGGTGAGGATATAAATTGCAACTGTGAGCTCTAATTTATATGTTTATTGTGTGTGTCAGTGGTATTAAAGTACGTATAAGCTAGTTAACGACTTCGTAGGGTTTATGTCGATATAAGACATTAAAGAGTTGACGGTTGGATCACGTAGTTGTCAATTTATTACAAAAAATTAAACAAAAATAAAAGAGAGACAAGCAGTGCGGTGAGTAGGTACCTAGCTTGATTACAATACTTGTCTCTTCTCACTTCTCATTTTCATGGCTCTTTATGATTCATGCAACAACAGCACACCATTTACCTTAATTTGTCTCTATTAGTTTCTACCAATATATTATTCAAATTGACCATATTTTAACCCTAAATTGAAATTTATCTTTCTAAGCTAATTATATTAAGTAGAATGCGTATTTGACAAGGCATGGTAGATTTAGAGTAATAAAAATGAACCAACGTCAACATCTGTATATTAATGATATACTTTTTGTGAAGATAATTTTATTATAATTTGGTACTTACCCATGCACTTGTCTTAAAATTGACATTACATATATATCATTGCTCTTGCCTAAACATTATCACATGCACTCACAACTCTTAACTTAAGCATGTTACTATCACTTATTGTCTAAATTGCTTACTTGTAATCAAAGAAGAAACTTTTCTTTGCCCTTCTCAAATATATTAATGGAAAGGGCTTTGGAAGAACTATCAAATATAATCAAAATTCAATAATAAATATTCAATTGATGAAGTTGTGACGTAATTTTTACTAGTTATTTGAAGAAACGTAAGTATATTTCAAACATAAGTTCAAATAAATAAAAAAACATAAGTTAAAAAAATATATAAGTTAGAATACCATATTTTCAAAAAACTTTGAAGATGAGGATATGGAAATAGAGAATGCAATGAAATACGTAAAGAGTTGTAAGTTTTTAAAAAAAAAAACAACATGAAGTAAAACCTAAGTGGATGTTGTTTTCAAAACGTAATTTTTTTCAAATACAAGTCCTAAGAAGCAAAGAAATGCATCCAAAGAGGCAAAGACAATTAGAGTTTCCAATTTAATTAGACCCATATACTTTTAGTATTTATAGTTATTAATTTGATATTCTTTTTTTTTCTTATTGTTACACATGTTACTTTTTATAAAACTTGTTTATTTAGATGAACGTTATACTTACGTTCTATAAAAAATGTGTAATTAACAATTCCTCGAGCTTAAACTAACTAATTCAAATACAATCAACATCTAAGTCTAAACAAGTATCACCACAATCCAAAATAAAATGGAAAACATAAGATATTCAATTTGAAAGATTTACACTCTTCTAAGTAGTTTTTTACTACTATTTTTTTACATTCTTGTCTTAATATAGGTTAAGTGTGTTTCTTTAAAAAGTAATTTTTGTCAAGAATCGATGCTATAAAACTTGAGACAAGAAAAGCAAAAGAGTAATGAATAATGGTGTAAACTAGTTATAATAAAGCAGAGGTGATGAAAAAAAAGAAAAGTAAAATAAATAAAAAAGTTGCTCATATCATGATGAGAGCTGGTGGTCACAGTTCACAAACACACACACAATGGCACAAAAAAGCTAAAACGCCATGGCAGCACCAGACACACACTCGCATGCCTCTTTCTAGTGTCATCCTCTCACTCACAAAACATGAACCCAATAAACAAACAATCAACCATTACAATATATAAATATATATGTGTATAAGCAAACCAAGAACTACTCAGAATTATTCTTCTATAGTAAGCAACAATGGAGAACGTGGAATCAGTGTTGCAGAGATTGTAATGTAGACTAGTAGTATCTTTTGTGTCTTCTTCTTCACTTTTTTTTTTTAAAGTAATTTTTTTATAGAATTGTTTAAATTAGCTTCTGGGTTTTTGGTTTTGTTTAAAAAGCAATTGTTGCAGACCACTTGTTTAGGTCTCTCTTGGGTTGGGATTGGATGACCTTTTTCTCGTCTTCTTCTTCCTCCTACTCTGCTTCGTGTCTGTGGTGTTTTTGTTGTTTAGCTCTCATTTACAGTTTCACATCTCTCCAGATAATAAATTAATTCTACCACTGTCACTGCATTTACTGATAATATATATATCAACCCAAACACAAGAGCCACAACCAGTCAGCCATTTCTGTTCCTGTTTCTGGGTCTCTCTCTTTCTCACAGCCACCGCTTTTAATTTTCCCGCTCTGTGAAAAGGTATGAACTTTTTTCTCTTTTTTTCCTTCTCCTTGTCTCAGCTTTGATGGGTCTGCTCTGTTCTTCAATTTGATTACCCACGAATCTCTAATTGATAGTATTTGTTGATGCAGTTTCTGGGTTTCCTGCGAATTTGAAGGAAGATGAATACCAGAGTCCGTACCGCTCTTCAGAGCATGAAAGCTCCTCTGAATCGTGATAAAGTGAGCGTCTTTGCTCTTTTGTCCTTTTTCTATGGTCTTATCTATGGAAATTTTGAAATGGGTTTTGTTGTTTTCTCGGGAAAGTGAGGCTCCGGAGCTGGAAAAAGTAGTCAATGATTTTTTTTTTTCTTCAGATTTTGCTCATCAGGCCAAAAATGGCTTCGTTATAAAACTACTCACGAATTTGAATTTTTTTGGCTATATTGTATTGGCCATCATTGTTCTCTTATAGTAATATTGTATACTTTTTTTTTTTTTAACATGTAAAGAATCTTGTTTTTATATGTATTTAAATTGTTACTGTTCTTGCTGATTGTGAAATCTCTTCCTGAACTGGAAAGAAAAGTAGGCGCTTTTGATCCAAATCTGAGTTGGGCTCTTTTGCATCTCTCAAGAAACGAATAGTTTCTCTTTTGATCTCTTTACTTCAAATTGAGAACCGCACCTGATTGGATTGGATTGTTTTGTTTGTTTTGGTTTTGAATTTGTAAAGAAGGAGAAGATGGAAACTCAGGCTCAGGGAGGAGGAGGTAAATTACTTGGTCCTGAGAAACCTGTGACCAATCGGCGCCGAGCCAATAGAGAGAAGAAAATGGCATTACTTCAAGATGTACTCATTCGATTTTCTCCCCAAAAAAATGATGTTTGTTGTTCAATTACAATTTAAATGATGCGAATTTAGCTTAATGATTGGTTGGTTTGTTTTAAAATTTGCAGGTTGATAAGCTAAAGAAGAAGCTGAGGCATGAAGAGAATGTCCACAGAGCTTTAGAGAGAGCTTTCACTAGACCTCTCGGTGCTCTGCCTCGTCTTCCTCCTTATCTACCTCCAAATGTGAGTACAATTCGGTTCATATTCGTTAAATCTAGTTTAAGTTGAAACAATCTGAACCCGAGTTTATATTTTTTGTTGTAGACATTAGAGCTTCTTGCTGAGGTAGCTGTTCTAGAAGAAGAGGTTGTTAGGCTAGAAGAGCAAGTGGTGAATTTCAGGCAAGGACTTTATCAGGAAGCTGTTTACATATCATCCAAAAGAAATGTTGAGAGTTCTGTTGAATTCGTTGATCAAAGCCCAAATAAAAGTTCCAGACACGAGCGATCAAAGTCTTTACCACAAGGTGAATTCATTTCAGCAACGTCTACATTTAGGTCTCAACCGTCTCTTGCAAGAACTACTTCAAGTAGGAGGCTATTGTCCTCTGATGTCGTTTGTGATTCAACGGGGCACTTTTCTAGCCGGATAGTAAATGGGAAACAAGCTTCCAGGAAACCAAATTCCTCGTCTTTCCTTCCTGAAGACGAGCGAGGAAAAGAGAATCGCTCGTGCGCCAATTCTGTGAAGGATAAGCAATCTCCGGAAAAGAGAATGTCCAGAATCACGACCCCAGTGAAGAAGTCTCCTTTAAAGCATGATTCTGGGGAGAAGTGTTTGGACCCTTTGAAATCACAGGTTCAGCTTAGATTCTTAGTTGCATTTCTCGATACAATTGGTCTTTTTCTTTGTGAGTTGTGACAGTCATATAATGTCCATATTTTGCTGTTATTGATCCAGCTAGAGTGGAGATTAGCAGACCAAGAAAGATCACTAGAGAGCTCCTCTAGTTCTTCAGACGATAAAGTGTCTGAGGCCGACTGCTCTCCAAACAAATTATCCGAGGATATTTTGAGGTGTTTGTGTAGCATTTTCACAAGGATGAGCATATCAAAGGAAAAATCAGCTGTAGCTTCTCATGAAAACAGAGGCACAAAGTTTCATGATCCTTATGGTATTTGTTCGGATATCAGAAACAACGATGTAGGTCCTTACAAGCATCTTAGCACAATTGAACCCAATTCAATTGATCCAAACCGAACCACAAATGCTCTGTTTTTGATCCACAGACTAAAGTAACGTCTTAGAGTCTTAATTTCTCCCTTGTATATTATAGTGCCGGTTTTTGCATTTACACTAAGCCTATCAACAAATGCAGGTTCCTACTGGAGAAGCTTGCCTCTGTCAGCTTGGAAGGTCTTACCCATCAGCAAAAACTTGCGTTCTGGATCAACACATACAATTCATGCATGATGAATGTAAGACGTCTATATCGTTGAATATGTTTGAGATTTCAATTTGGGACTATAAAATCTAAGATATGGAAGGCTTTTTAGACAAATTCTCAATCATTAGTTTGATGCAAGAGCAATAACAAGCAAATGTACTAATACAGTTCTATCAATGTTACAGGCATTTTTAGAGAATGGGATCCCCGACACTCCAGAAATGGTTGTTGCATTGATGCAAAAGGTAAAATGCCTGCATCTTGTAAAATTCTACTTCTAAATTTGTAAAGTAGTGAGGTTGCTAGCCACAGTTGGATAATTAGGTTTCAGTTCGCTAACAAGCTATGCTTGATATATACAGGCCACAATAGTTGTGGGAGGACAGTTTCTGAACGCTATTACCATTGAACATTTCATCCTGAGACTGCCTTATCATTTGAAATTTGTGAGTGGATTCATCTTAGATTTTCCTATTATACCTCTTTGCTCTCAATTAAGACTGTTGTCAGCCAAAATGATCAGAAATTGATGATCTTTTATTTTCTTGTTTCCATAATGTTACGTTTATAGACTTGTCCGAAAACTGCAAGAAGTGATGAAATCAAAGCACGAAGCACATTTGGTTTGGAGTGGTCTGAACCCTTGGTCACATTTGCACTGTCATGTGGTAGCTGGTCCTCTCCCGCTGTAAGTTCTGTTGACTTATAAACCTAAAAACTCCGAGTCCTGTGTCGTTTTGCTGATCTTTGGACCCATTTGAATTGAATTGTATACAATGTTCAAGCAATGACACGTAAATTTTTTGTCAAATGAGAAGGTGAGGGTGTACACCGCATTTCAAGTTGAAAACGAGCTGGAAGCAGCGAAGAGAGAGTATTTACAGGCAACAGTCGGCGTTTCAAGAACGAACAAGCTAATAATCCCCAAGCTGTTGGATTGGTATCTACTTGACTTTGCAAAAGACTTGGAATCATTGCTAGATTGGGTATGTCTGCAGGTACCCGATAAGCTCAGGAACGATGCATTTTCGTGCCTCCAGAGAAAGGGAAGCGAGCCTATATCGGATCTAGTACAAGTAATGCCCTATGATTTTAGTTTCAGGTACCTACTGCACAAATGAAAATAAATAAGTTACATGCTTTGTTTATTATTCATTAAGCCTAGATAGTCCCAAGAACTCAGAGTCCTGGGCTTGTACACCTGATATAGCAGACACAGTACGCGATACTCGTACAACATACAAATAGTTTTTTTTTTTTTTTTTAAACTGTGGGGAAATGTGGGGATTGGTTTATTTGATTGGAATTGGAGAGGTACATGAAGATGTGATTTCCTTGCAGTTAAGTTTTATTTTTTATTTTTATTTTATTTTTTCCGAACAATCAAGACATTACTGAGTTCTGAGGATCCTATGCAAAGGTTGTGTTGCGGAAGAAAATGGAAATTGTTTCTAAAGCCCAAAAGTTGTCTTCCATATTAGCCAAATACTTACTTATGTTGAGATTGATATAATCAATATGAATTGGTTGTCATTAATTACTTAAATGATGCTATAAATTATAAATGAATACATTTTTTAAGAAATAAAACATAAAATATAAAATGGCAAACTTGTATTATAAATGCTATGAATGAATATATTTTTGCTATTGGTTTACTACCCTAATTTAGGCTCTGTAGAAACATAGGAGCAATGTCCCTCAGGACGTAGACTCCAAACTTGAATAATTTCACTACAACATAACACAGTATATTTAGTGGTTGTGTTGAATGATTGTCTACACAAAGAACCAAGTCTGAAAAAATAGGGATAAACGCTAGAAGGAGGGCTCGAACCTCCGACCTTGTGGTTAACAGCCACACGCTCTAACCAACTGAGCTATTCCAGCGTGTACTTGCAAATTTCATTCTACTAAATTTAATCTCAAATTTTCAATCTTTATATTCAACCTATGCATTTTCCTATACTTCATTAAAAGAACAGTTCAATTCTGTTATGATGTATTGATCTAACAGCTTCTAAAATTTTCCATTAAGAATTTTAAGTGTTAAGATATTCAAATACAAAAATGATTCGGTTAGAGACTCTCTTTTATGTCTCTTGTTTTTGTTGACTCAAAAACTAAAGTACTTTAGGAATACTAGGAATCATAGGACTCTAAAACTTGTTTTAAGAATATTGTTAATCTAATCTTATATATATAAAATTTTCAATGGGTATTCCAATTGAGTCACAAGTGTCACTAAAATTTCTTAAATTAATAGTCCAATTGAATAACACGTGTCAATGGGATCCACTACTAATAAAATAAAATTTAAATTTAAATTTTGATTTACATTATTATTTAAATATTTTTTATTTTAAATATTTTAAG